>JAOPHQ010004948.1:0-47500 GCA_030340625.1 Merluccius polli
CCCCCCCCCCCTCCTCCCATGATGATCGCGCTCTCTCTCCCCCCCCCCCCCCCCCCCCTCTCTCTGTCTCTCTCTCTCTCTCTCATCTTCACATCTCTGTATTATATTCTCACCACGCCGCCGGTTATTCCGGTCAGATGTTGCACACCCCTCCTCCCTCCCTGCCCCCCCCCCCCCCCCCCCCAGTCCCCGTCTGTGGAAAGCAACGCTTTCTTTGCTTTGCCTCGCCTTCCGCTCCATGCACCGCTGTAGTCCACACCTCCTCCTCCCCCAACAAGCCTCCTGTTTCTGGGTGTGGCATGTGTCTTAAAAGAGACTATCGCGAGAGTATTTCCATGGTAAACAAGAGTTTGAAAAAAAAAAAAACGGCTCCCGACTCTAATTACACGTCTGAGACACACACACACACACACACACACACACACACACACACACACACACACACACACACACACACACACACACGTCTCTATTTTGGTTCAGTTTTGTCTCCCGCAAGAGGGTCTCATAGTAGCAATCATCTCTCTCATGTTCCCCTCGTAACACCGCCTTCATACCGCCGGGGAGTTTGTACTTGACGGTAGTTGAGTCGCCTTCATCTACCAGTCTATTACGGGCGTGTCTGCTCAATTGTGAGTTCCAGACCGGAGTTGGTGTGTGTTTGTGTTGTGGGCCAAGTTGGGAATGTGCCGTTAACAGTGGAGCCATTTTTCTTTTTTAAATGTAATGACACTATGCTCTGATCCTGACCCATATTTACCTTTTTCTTTTTGTCTTTTTTTTTTTTTTTTTGGATCAGCACATTTTATTTTTTTCTTTTATCTTTCAAAGTGCATTTCCTCAAAGTGTAGGGATTACGACACATGAAAAAGTGTCCACTGTCTCCTACCCTCTGATTGGTAGGTTACAGAAAATGTGCATAAAATTGAATCCTGCTGAACTATTCATGTCGCTCTGGTGGTGGGGACATTTTCTATTTCTCTGGTGGCGTCCCGCGCCTCTCTGTCGCCGTGTGTAGCTGGGAGACTATTGAAAATAAAGTAGCACTTGTACTGTAGCTCGCTGTAGTTGGTGGTCAGAATTAAAGGTTGAAGTATATACTTATGTTGCAGCACATGCCATGACAGGCACACATGGAGCACATTTAAATGCCATGGCGTTTGTAGCAGCAAGCTTAGCATGTCACATCACCGTTCTACCGGTGGGATTTGGAGAATTCGATACCCACACGGTCAGGTGCAGGTAGAGCTCAACTTCTGAGCCTTGTGTGATTTTTTTAATTTAATCGAACTATTTAACCTTTCCCTCATTGCCGCGCCCACCAGTGTATAGGTGTTGGTAAATCCGAGTCTGGGTTTCTTGTGTTAAACGTACCTCTGCTGCCATTGTAAAGAAAGGGAAGCTTTACAAAGTGTGTGCCTTCCGTGTTGTTTGTATGCGTGTATGTAATGGACGATGTGATGCATATTGTGCTTGCCGTTGAAGCCACAGAAGCCCCCATTTATGCTAACAAAAAAAGGCAAAATATAGCATGCAGTTGCAGCCAACAGCATGGTAAGGAGGAACTTTTATATAAGTAAAGGGTCAGGCTGAGTGGATCTAGAAAGGTTTGCGACGCCATCTGTCATGTCTTCTCCGATGATCCACCGCTGCTAATTTTATTCTAATGACTTATTAATGACAAACATATTGATTGAATAATGACGCACACAACATATTGGTGTGTTCCGGTCAAAGCTAATACACTGGTGCATTCCTGTATAACTTGTTCACTTCCCTTTTTTAAGGACGGCTTCCCACGACAGAAGATTATAAAATGTGACATGTGATTAACAAATGTGATGTCAAAATGTCCAGTGTTCATCGTTTAATCCCACATCTGCCACTTTGCACATCATTCTGAGTATCAAAGTGTGGTTTGCCGTCAATCCCGGTCATCCATGAATCCTGTCTCTGTAGGCGATGACGTTGAATGGCGCCGTGTGTGTTTGTCTAGTTTTACTGTGACTTTGTGAGCAAGCCGCCCCTGGCACCCGTTCTCTTTTCTTTTTTTTTTTTGCTGTGGTGCACAAACAACCCAGTGTCTGTAACACGCCCCCCCACCCCCCCCCCCCCCCCCAACCCCCCTCCCTCCCCCCTCTCTTACATACATTGTGCTCCGCACGTACACAGTGTGTATGGAGCAGTGCGGGAGCGCTGCCGCTCTGCTGGAGTCGGTCAGGGAGCAGGAGGTGCAGTTTGAGCAGCTGACCCGGGCGCTGGAGGAGGAAAGGAGGTGGGCGGGCCTCTCTCACACGCAGGTAACCTCCTCCTCTCACCCCCCCCCCCCGGTCTCTTCCCGGTCGTTGTGCGGCGTCTCCCATCTCATCCCATGCCTGCCTCCGTACCGATTCATGCAGCAGCTGTTGTCAAGGCCGACGCCCCCCCCCCCCCCCCCACGCACGCCACTCCTCCGTCTTCACATGTGCAGTCATCCATTTCTCCTTTTACCGGCAGTCAACCCCCGCCCTGCCGGCCATTTCACTTGTCACTCTGTTCCTTATTAGTATCCACTCCTCTTTCCTTTTCAATGCAGCCACACACCTCGTGTGTGTGTGTGTGTGTGTGTGTGTGTGTGTGCGCCTCCTATATGTGCCTGTTTACATGCTTTGCTCGTCCATGTCATACACTTGTCATCCCATCCCTCATCTGATGACAGATCGCCTCGCCCGTGCACATAGTTGCACAGCTTCTAATATGCCGGGAGACGTGTTCTTCCGCTCAACTGTCGCCGTACCTATACCACTTGTCACCACACACACACACACACACACACACACACACACACACACACACACACACACACACACACACACACACACACACACACACACACACACACACACACACACACAGCTTTAGTGCATCAGTTTACATAAACATTTCCCGCCGCCTCCCCGCTGTCCCTGATCCCCCCCGAGTGTACAGGGGCAGCATACCTTTCCTACCCGTGAAGGCATCCAGGCCATGCTGTCTGAGCATGTCGGGGTTATGCATGCATGTGGTCATCCGCTGTGCATGTGCTGGTTGGCCCCCTTGCATTGGCCCGGAGTCCACGGTCAGCCGCATGGCGTGCAGTGCTGCAGCCACAATTCTGTGGTTCCTTGCGAAAGTCTTCATTTTGGTTTTTATTATTATGCTCCATGACAGTCTCTTCATTTGAATATTTGAATGTATTGACTGTGCTGCATGAGTATTCAATACAGTTAAACAACAAGGCTGGCATAGTTTATTCTACTAATAATAATTGTTCTACTTGTAGATTCTGGGGGTTTCTTTGCCAACGTTGCCAATGAATCATCCATAAAAGCAGCAGTGCTTTGAGTCTTCGACTATCTGTGGAACGGTCGGTGGACTTCCAGCCAAAAGCAACACTAAATATCACTGAGCTCTCCTGTTGCTCATCAATCCCACTATATCATTTTCCACCCGCAATGGAAGAAAAAAAACCCTGCTGCCTTTTGATCGTTTTTTTGGGGGGGACTTTGCCAATCACAAAAACATAGAATTATGTTAGTCCTTTTTCAGTTCGATGATGAATGCATCTGCTCTGTGTTTTTAGTGCCATTGCTGCCTGTGTACATTTAAACTCCTGCTAAATCTATTGATATGACAGAGCCTAGCGGTGGTTGTGTAAAGACTTTGGCAGCTAAAACGCTTGTCTTCAGCAGAGCTCCCCGTCCGCTTTGTGATTGTTTACGGCCAGACAAATTGGTTGGACGGGGCCGATGGCGAGGGCCTCCACGCCGAGTAGCAGTGGCTCCACAGCGACTGCCCACGTGACGTGGGTGTCTGATGTCACTGGCTGTAAGGCAGTGGCCTGAACCCCACAGTCCTCAGAACACGCACCGCTCCCAAGCGGCCTTTCTGCTCTGCAGCACTGTGGTGCCTCAGCGGCCGGGGGCTGACGTGGTTAACTTTGGGTCGAGACTGCACGACTTTTTGTCCGTCACTGAATACCCTTTTTGTGTTTCTTGACTTTGAGAGTGCGTCTCTCATTGACTTCCTCATTGACTCTCGTCAACACAACCCGACACACTTGTTCCCTGTGGTGAACGGGTCGCTGTGTTCAGTTCAAGACATCAGACCTCTTTGACTGTCTACTCTTCAATACTGCTTCTCTTGTCAGAAGGCTTGGCTGCCTCTGTTTCTTGGTACAGATTCAACTCTGAATATATTTCTTGCATTCCTGCACAGCAATGCTTTTTAAGTGAATAAATAAATACATTTGTCGCGTTGGAAATGCAGGCTTATTGTAAACTAGCGGTCCATCAGAACATTCAAGTAGAATTTTAAGAAGATTAACAAAATGGGCCTTGATGTCCACTAGATTGACGTTGAATTCAATCAGGTCCAAGATTAACCCCTGGTGGCGACTCATGGAAGTCTCATAAAATATATTTTCTTGTATGTTGAAACTAGTAGAAGGGGTGTACTGCAGTCTAGGGATGGTAAATGATTTTATCACAGATCGTGATTGATAAAAACATTGTTTCCATTAGCGTAAGCGTGACTCAAAATGTAAGTTAAAGTGATTCCTGTAGGTTTTAGTGCCATTGTAAGAGTTATTTTGACAATTATGGTGACTATATTGGGAATCGCAAATTATTTTGGCCAGGATAATCGTGTCATAAATAAATGTTTGATATCGTCCCACGCCTACTGCAGTCACTCTGTTGCTACTGCCAGTATGTGGTGGTGCTGTTGAGGATGATGATGATGATGATGATGAGGATGATGATGATGTGCACCAGCTATAGGAACAGCTCTGTAGGTGCCTAAGTGGGTAAAACATGAGATAAGACATAAAATCGTTAATGGGGAAATGCATTGTAAAATATAGTGAGAGGTGTAAGACGGAGAGTTTTCTCAGTGGCGTTGCAAATATATAGACTATATATAAATAAAGCAAATTGCCTAAATCAGTAGCACATGACCGTGAACAAACATTCTTGCACACACATGCTCCTCTTTTGAGGAAATGATGATGTGGTTACAGATGATGCTCTATGATTGTGTTATCTACAAGACATTGGACAGAGGAAGTTATGCATCTGTAGCCTTCATCTCGCTCAGACCTTAAGAACGCGCCAGTTCTTCAGGCCTGACGATTGACTGCTGTCTTTCTTTCCATGTCACAGAACGGTCGTCTGGGGGATGCAGACATAGAGCACCTGAAGTTGGCTGACGGATATATAAACGGAACACAGGTGTGTGTGTGTGTGTGTGTGTGTGTGTGTGTGTGTGTGTGTGTGTGTGTGTGTGTGTGTGTGTGTGTGTGTGTGTGTGTGTGTGTGTGTGTGTGTGTGTGTGTGTGTGTGTGTGTGTGTGTGTGAGAGAGAGATTAGGGCTGCGCGATTATTTCACCTGATATTGTGATTTCGAGTGGCGAACCACCGCGGCCCAAATGCTATTTGTAGTTAGTTTTTTTGACTGCACCCCCCTCAATTGTTAGATTATCATTATTGTAATTCGAGAAATATTGTGGAAACATACTGATGACAAAATATTGTTCTGCTATAGAAGAATAACAAATTATGGCAACAGAATAACAGCATGATGATACTGTAGGTGGCATTAGCTTATGAATTTAGACTAAATGTAGGAAGAATACAGAGAAAAAGTAAGTGACTTAATAATAGAAAGTAGCCTACATATTTAATTGTGTGGAACAGAAGCAACAGTATTATGAAACCTCGACGATGGGATGGCTACAAATTGCAGACTGAAAACTGTTTCTGCTCACATTAATAGAAAAAAACATGCACTTTGCACGCACACATCAGCGCCGTCCACACACACATCAGCAGCATGCACCTCACAGACACCTCAGCACTGCTGCTGGAAAAAAACAGGGAAAAACTGTACTGTATAAAAAATAATAAAGCAATGGCTGATAGATTGTAATTTAATTTTAATGTAACAGGTTTGTCTTTTTATTTTTTTATTAATTGCGACCTTTCACTTTAAGTTAATTACATCGGTCAAAATTGTGATTTCCATTGATATGCAATTAATTGTGCAGCCCCCCAGTGATTGGGAAGTAGGTGAATGTTTGATGTTGGTAACTGTGGTATATTGGTGACTGTGGGATGTTGCAGACTGTGTGATATTGGTGATTGAGCAAGTGCTTCAACGTTGTATTTTGCGTCAACAGTACAGAATGGTGGATCCCGCCCACGGGGCTCTCGATGAGAGCTACACACCAGAAGATGATTCACAGGAAGCACACTCAGTCTTCTCAGATGAAGGATCGGCGATGCGGCGGCCAGACAATGGGGTGAGGAAATAGACGCCTATGCTCTGTGGCAACCAGTCCTTTACTGTCCTTACCCCTGTCTTATTAGTCACCATTGCCACTCAGCAAAAAGGCAATGGCACAATTTATGTAGAGTAACTAATGTGTGCCAACATTCAGTGAGAGATGAGCTATACATACATAGACAGTGGGTGCTGGGTTTAAAGGCAGAACATTCTTTATTAATGTAATCAACGTTTCAATCCATTGAGTCTAAATGATATCTTGGTGCGGGTTCTTGCCAATGCTGTTTAACATCTAATTGTATCCCATCGTCCTCAGATGAAGAAGCCTCTGGTGTCGCGCACGGTCCACCCCTCTGAAGCGTTGTCGGTGGACGGGGGCCACATGGTCCCGAGCATGGGCAGCTACAGCGCCACGCTGGACCGCTACAGACAGGCCATGCCCGCCGACTACCCCACCGCCACCGTGCCCCGGAACTACCACTACGGGCCGCCCACCGCAGGCTATGATGACTACAGGCCCGGCCCACCGTCGGAGGCCTACTCCAGCCTCAGCAGGGGCACTCGCATGGATGACCGATACAGGTGCACACACTAGACCAGAACCTCGTCCTGAAAATGTTTGCAATAGTGAATCGTATATATTTTTAGCCTGGGAACCAGACGAATTTCATGTTTTATTTGCTCTGGCAGATATGTCTGGCCCCTCCCCCTCCCATTCAGATAAATTGCCAGCCGAACCTGGCCCGAGTCGGGCCAATTACAACCGTTTGTCTAATATTGCACCTGGAGAGTTGGTGGCGGTAATGCAACTGCACTAATAAGAGAGTATACCTAAAGTTTAAACTAAAATACAAGTCTAAGTCTAAAATACAATTAGACTTCGGCCTAGTGCAACTTGAGAAACTGTTTACATGTTGGCTCATCGATGTTTTTCGGTGTATTCAGGTTATTTCGTCGGCTTCAAGTCCGTTGCAAATGTCGCAGTTGTATTTTTTTTAGACTCTGTTATATTAAGTCTCGTCACCGAACACAACAACCCCCCCCCCCCACCTCTACTTAAATTTGATCTCCTTTATGTCACCGGTTCGGGCACTACTTGCTCACGGTCTGTGACACTAGTGGCACCATTAATCCGTTCATCAACAAAGATATTATGTTATTCACGTTGTCATATTACTTATTACTAACACAATACAAGTTGGATCTAGGCTACTTTTTTATTTGCCAGAACGTCTCATAATAACAAATGCCGGTTCAGTCGGTTTGCATGAAATCAAAGAGTAATTTCTTACATACAGCCCTAAACGAGATACAAAACGCTCAAGCCCGTGCCCAGTTTGTGCTACACATTGCACTGGAGGCCTGCAGCTACATATCCATGACACCGGAGTCCTCTGCCTCCTATACTCTATCGTCACGGCTCCCCTCTTGTCCTCAGGCCCATGGACGGCTACCGGACCCTGGACTCTGGCTACCGGGCCCCCAGCCGCCAGCAGATGGACCCCTACGCAGCACAGCCCCAGGTGGCCCGGGTGGCGCGGGGCCTGGGCTCCGCCATGGACATGCGCTATGGCCACTACGGCCCCGAGGACGACCAGCGCAGCCTGGGCTACGGCGACATGGACTATGGCATGGGAGCCCAGCCCATGCACCCGGGGGGCTACGGCACCATGCCCCACCTGGGACACGGCCCCACCGGGATGGACAGACGCAGGCTCAGGTAATGTGAAGAGACACGAGCCAGAGTGGCCCCTTGTTGTCACACAAAGACACTTGAGATGCATTTTAAAACCAACTATTAGACCATTGTACCATACGTAACAGGGTGAAAGTACATTTCTGCCCCCCCCATGGTTTGTGTAAAATTCTCACCCGAACCCATACATGCTTTTTCTGTAGGAGTTGTGAGGACACACTAGATGGAGACATGCGAGGAGCTGACCCCTACGCGTGGGGCGTCCCCGTGCCAATGGAAAGGGGAAGCATGGCCTCGTTGGACAGCACGCTAAGGAAAGGTCCTCCCGCTTCCTGGAGACAGCCGGAGCTTCCCGAGGTGATCGCCATGTTGAACTACCGCCTGGACCCCGTCAAGACCAACGCTGCTGCCTACCTCCAGCACCTCACCTTCAAAAACGACAAGGTAGAAACATACAAACCAGAGATGGAAATTAACTTTTTTGCCCACCAGCCACTGTGGCTGGTAGATTAAAAAATCTACCAGCCACTCATCTTTTTTACCAGCCACTTTTTATACGCTATATTTTTTTGATATATGCATACATTTTAAACAATATAATAGTAACAATAGATAAGAAGTGTTTTTCATACACATCATTTTTTCCATCAGAAGGGATTTTTACTGTAAGTAGGTGCTACCAAGGAACTGAGTTGAAAATGTTACACTCTTACTGCATATGATAAACAATACACAGGTATCTGCCATGTTAAGTCATGTTTATTTCAAAGGTGTTACGATGACAAGTTTGGGGATAACTCATCTATACAAAGTATTTTCAATAAAAAACTAATTGACATATTAACAATAACATTAATAACAACATGCATGGCTACACCATCATAAGTCAATAGGAACATTTGTTTTTTCAGTGCACTGAAATGCAACAGATGTATCCTCTCGGTATAGGAAGACTCATACTCTGCCTATGCATTCGAAATTAAACATTTGAAAACAGACCATGAAGAAACAAGAACAAGAAACAATGACTTAATAAGTGCAAGACACATTGAAAAACGTCAGAATACAACTAGAGAAAGCAACATTGCTTTCTCTAGTAGTTCTTTCTTTATATGTAAATAATTAGCCTTGCATACTATACCGAATGTTGATACCGGCATATTATCTCTATCAGGAAAATCACCATACAAATCCACCCGCAAATGGCGTGTGGCGGGTGTTAATTTCCATCCCTGATACAAACACACACCCGTTAGGGCTGGGACGATATGCCTATCTCCCGATTCAATACTATCACGATACTTCTAAGTATTTCGATTCGATATTACGATGTAATGCAATTTTTTTTCACTTTATCACTGGACCATGGGAGAAAGTTGAATCATACACTTCTAGAGACTGTATATCATGAGGCATATTTCCAAAAACATTTAAACTCAAAAACATTGCACATCACATGTCAGTCTTTCTGACTATTATATAAAAAAAAGCGTTGGCGTTTAAAAAACGCTAAATAAATCGTGGTACAGAAGTGAAACGATTTTTTGTAAATTTTGTATTTTATTTTTGTTCCTGCTCACCCCTGACACACAAGTACAATAATTAGAAAAAAATGTAAATGTATTCGGAGAAGCACCACTAAGTTTGTCTTTGCTAAACCGAAAAGGGGAAGAGAAGACTTTCTCGAGCACCCGCTGGATATTCAAGACGCGCCACGTTGTGTTCCAGGTCAAGTCGGATGTGAGACGTCTGAAGGGCATCCCGGCCCTGGTCGCCATGCTGGACCATCCCAACAAGGAGGTGCACCACTCTGCCTGCGGCGCGCTCAAGAACATCTCGTTCGGCCGCGACGCCGACAACAAGATCGCCATCAAGAACTGCGACGGCGTGACGGGCCTAGTCAAGCTACTGAGGAAGACCCACGAGCAGGACCTCACGGACACCATCACAGGTAACCCCCTTCAAAAATGGATGTCTGTTGTAGTGGTCCACATATCGGTCAGATGGCAGTATCTCCTAGGGGGTAGAAAAGCAGAAGTAACTTCACATTTAGAAAAAAGCACTCAAAACAGCCTGTGTGAAAAAAATACTTTCTCAAAACAGCTATTGTGTGTCTCCGGCTTTTCATCTTTTTCAGCTGGCATTCGTTCCCCAAAAGTTTGACAAAGGTTTGACAAGTTGATGACGTTAACGCTAGCTTTCAGACTCCTGTTAACGTAAGCCAACTTGTTGAATCAATGCAAAACTCTGCTAGCTGGCTACTAATGTTACTCTACTGCTGGCAAACTTTGCACTTGCATGATCATGTAACGGTATATGAGGGCCATTGATGAAGAAAGTATGTTTATGTAACGTGCTTAACAACAATAAAGGGCTTCATAGCTGCACTCGCTAACCGTCCCACATCCATCCCAAATGACAAATCTGCGAAATGTTTTACGACCCCCGTCTCGTCGGGTGTAGGAGTGGAATAATTTTATTTATTTTATACACAAATGCATGCCAAAGTCAGCATGCCGGGCGTCACATCATAAAGTTCGCCGACGATTCAGTAATAGTGTCACTACTGACGCAAAATGACCCCGAGCATGGCCCTATTCTAAATGTTTTTACAGAGTGGTGCAAGTCATCTTTTATCAACATTAATGTGACAAAAACCAAAGAAATGATCATTGATTTTAGGAGGAATCCCCCCTCCCTTTCTCCTACCTTTATCTGTGACCAAGCAATCGAAGTGGTAAAACAGTACAAATACCTCGGGATCACTATTGATGACAAACTCACCTTTGAGCAACATGTTGATCACATCTGTAAAAAATCACAACAACGCATGTTCTTTTATCGCAAGCTTCGTAATTTTAATGTCGACAAGACTTTTATGAGGATGTTTTATTGTTGTTTTATTGAAACTATTCTTTCCTTTGCTTTTGTGAGCTGGTTTGGGTCCCTCTCCCTTAAAAACAAAAACCGGTTGCAGCATATAGTTAAGGTGTGCAGCAAAATCGCTCACATCCCTCTAACTGGCCTACACTCCCTTTACGAGACACAGACCCTTAAGAGGGCACAGTCAGTCCTGGCCGATCCTAGCCACCCCCTGTACAGCTGCTTTATAATGTTGCCGTCCGGTCGCAGATTCCGCCTGCCAAAATGTAAAACAAATGGGCATAAAAACTCCTTCGTCTCCGCCGCTATAAGCTTGCTCAACAAATCCATGTGAACTGTTCTGGTCTTCTCGTTGTATATTTGTTTTAGTTTTTTTGTTCGTTTCGTGTTTGTATATGTGTCCATTGTGGTTTTTACCTGCTGTTGCACAAAGAATTGCCCCTCGGGGATAATAAAGACTCCTTGAACCTCCTTGAACCCTGGAAGCTGGGGACGCCCGTACAATAACATTAGTTTTTCGATCGGAATCGGAAAAACTAAGGTTTTCCGATTCGGAACCGAAAAAAAGTGTATCATTGCGTCGGGATGGTTTCTCTGTCCTGAAGCTGTGCAGCGATGTGTGACGGCTGCTCCTCCTCTCCCTCCGCCCCAGGCACCCTGTGGAACCTGTCGTCCCACGACGTGGTGAAGATGGAGATCGTGGACCACGCGCTGCACGCCCTGGCCGACGAGGTGATGGTGCCGTGCTCCGGCTGGGAGCGAGGCAGCGACGGCGGGGAGGAGAACTGCAAGCCACGCCACCTGGAGTGGGAGACGTCCCTCACCAACACTGCAGGCTGCCTCAGGTATGCAAGGGGGGGGGGAGAGGGCAGGGAAGATGGAGGGATGATTAGAGGGGGAGACGAGGAGGACTGGTGTAGCAGTAGGCCCTTGCTACATGCCACAGGCCACACGTAACTTTCTGGGCTTCTCCGCCACAGGACACAGGGAGATGTTGTACCAAACCAGTTTATTGGATATGGGTAAATGCTGTTATGACAGAGCTCTCTCTCTCTGAGTGTGTGGTGATAGCTGGTTTATCCCGGGTGCCATACCACGCTCATACACCACAGGTGTGCAGCCTCACCCGGCCTCAGAGTCTAATCAGTCTTGACTCGGTCCAGGTGAGGCTGTAAACCAGCCGTCAACCACACACACACACACACGCCACAACTGGTTCGTAGCGTGAGGCAAGTAGAAGCTTGTTTTGTTTTTGTTTTTTTTCGTTTGTAACCCCCCCCACCCTCCACCTCCCCCAACAGGAATGTGAGTTCGGAGCGCAGTGAGGCCAGGCGGAAGCTGCGCGAGTGCACAGGGCTCGTGGATTCCCTCATGTACATTGTCCAGTCGCAGATCAACCGCAAAGAGGTGGACAACAAGGTAACCTTTGACCGGCTTCTCTGAGATGACCCTTTTGATTTTAACACTTCTGCCGGTTGTTTTTGACTGTGCCAACTCGTCCTCCCTTTCCCTTCTCCTCCCCGGCAGTTGGTGGAGAACAGCGTGTGTCTGCTGAGGAATCTGTCCTACCATGTCCACCGCGAGATCCCCGGCTGTGAGCGCTTCGCTGAGGCCACGCCCCTGAATCAGGGCCCCGCCCCTGGCTCCCAAAAGGGCGGCTGCTTCGGCTCGAAGAAGGCCAAAGGTCAGTGTCACGCTCTAAAGTGTCTCCCCGATTATGTGGCCGTGGGTGTCGTTTCCCAAAGGTGAACAGTGTGCTGGCGTATTGTTTTGGCAGGGAGCACCTATTGCTGTATGTTTCTTCTCATGGTCTTACCTCCTTTTTATCCTCCTCCCCCTTTTTCTGGCCCCCCTTTATATCTCTCTCTCTCTCTCTCCCTCACCTTGTTTCCTCACCCTACGTTGTAACGTGGGCTATGTTTAGACGAGTGGTTTTCCAAAGGTAAGACTCCCCTGTTGGGTGTTCTATTTTCCTCAGCCCGGCCTCCTGTCTCGTTGTTGATTCACCGACTCCAAAACCCACCATCCAGCATCGTCCGACAGTGTACTAACACGTATTAAACGCATCACCATGACTGTATGTTTTGAAATCCATCCATCCATCCATCCATCGCGCGATACACGCATTGCATTGCTTGCCGTCCGCCAGCAAAAACTGCATGGTCACACTGCTTGTGCCACCGCCTCTGCGTTGTCCCAATGTAACCACGCCGATACGCCTGCAGAAGTATAGAGGGCTGTGGAAGTTTTGAATGCGCCACTTCCCCCCCCCCCCCCCCCCCCCTCTTCCTCCCTCCATCCCCCATTTAACCCTCTCAAAGGCTTCCTCAAAACTCAACCCGTCTCCCCTCTCTCCCACCCCCCCCCCCTCCCACCCCTTTTCCTTCCTCAGGAAAGAAAGATGACAACGATGACGGAAGCGGCGACCAAGTTGACATTCCCAAGAGAATGACGCCCGCTAAAGGTACGCACGGCTGGCGCAGTCCTCTATAGACCCGTCCATCAGGCTCAAGCCCGTCTGTAAACTTGTCGCACGCTGCGCAAGCCCCTCCCCCACCGCCGTGGCGGTCGCTGGCTGTTCAGCGACCCCGTCTGATTTTAAAAATAAATGAATAAAAAAAATAACAATTTGAAAAGTTAAATAAAAAGTGATAAAGGGTCCCTCATAGGGGTGGTTAATTGGTCCAATTTCCCGATTCGATTCCGATTATTGAAGTCTCGATTCGATTATAGACCGATTTTCGATTATTAACGATTATCGATTTGATTTTCGATTATTATAGTTACCGACTGAAGTCTATTTTTTTGAAAGACAGACGCAACACATGTTTTACTGTAGCCTTATAGCTATAATGTACACAGTTATAAAAAATTTAAAAAATTTAAAATAATAAAATAATAAAAAAATAATAATAATAACAAAAATCGATTTTTGAAAAATTAATAATCGATTCATAATCGGTCATTTCATAATCGCGATTAATCGATTATCGATTTTTTTCCACCACCCCTAGTCCCTCATTTGTCATTATTTATTTACCAACCTTGTAGCGGAACTGTATGCGACACTTTGTCTACATCTTAATTCAGTTCCTCGTTTTTTTTTTGATTGTTTGTAATTTTATAATGTCGCTCCTCCCCTTAGGCTACGAGCTGCTGTACCAGCCAGAGGTGGTGCGTCTGTACACCTCTCTCCTGCGGGAGAGCCAGAACGCGTCGGTACTGGAGGCCGCCGCCGGGGCCATCCAGAACCTGTGTGCCGGCCGCTGGACTGTGAGTGGGGGCCTTCCTAGCTGAGACGCGCGGTCATGTAGTGGCAATACATCGATATTATGCCGATATCGTCTTGGATTTCGCCTGTCGTAATATCATGATGGCATAAGGGTCGTCTTTTCCTGGTTTTAAAGGCTGCGTTACAGTAAAACCGATGATCATAATGCTGGAATTACTCTTCTTACTTCCAACTGCAGGACCAAAATCTCGTTTGTATGCTTTTTTTTCTTTTGTATGCTTTTGTGGGGTTCTGACGTAAAATGCTCCGTTTTTCCCCTTGGACCCCCGTTTTGTGATGACTTGGGGGCGAAAGCCGAATCACAGCTTCCTGTTAACAGTGACTACTGAATTCCTCTGCAGTACGGGCGCTACATCCGCGCCACCGTGCGCTTGGAGAAGGGTCTGCCGATGATGGCCGAGCTGCTGGCCCTCGGCAACGACCGCGTGGTGCGCGCCATGTCCGGGGCGCTGCGGAACCTGGCCATAGACAACTGCAACAAAGAACTACTGGGTAAGTAATATGACCGGTTCCCCCGTTTAGCATCGCCGCGGCTCCAAAGCGTCCTTGCTAATAGGGAAAGGGAATGGTAAGTAGCAGGTGCAGACGTTTCTTGGCATGGGTTGCCGGTGGGAATCAAACCCCTTACTCTAGTGACGTTAAAGCAGTGCCCCCGCTTTACCGATTCTGAGAAAGACAGGACCACAAATGCAACTGTAAAAGTAACATTTACAGAGCTAACATTTTAGAGAAAGTGGATTTTAGACTGAGCTTATGCTAAATAACTGCTTATAAAACTGGGCTATTTCCAGTCCTTGATTCTGATTGGTTCAAAGCTGTTGTAAAAATACTTCTTAGTATTAATGCGCCTGTATGCTAGCCTGTGTTGCTTGCTTGACTAATTTGCTATCTTGAGGAACTATATTGCTTGGCGGAAGATGATTTGTATTTTAATAAATGATCGCATTGTATGTTGCCGTTAGTTTATTTGGTGGCATTGCGCCCAACGACGCCCCCTAGCTGTTCTAAAATGACATGCGAGATCATGCGTCTCTGTGGCTTATCACTTGACTATCAACCCTCTCTTCCAGGGAAGCACGCGGTGCCCCACCTGGTGGCCGACCTGCCCGGAGGCCCCAACCAGTCGAGCCGCGCTCTGTCCGAGGAGACGGTGGTGTCGGTGCTGAGCACGCTGGCCGAGGTGCTGGGGAACAGCCTGGAGGCGGCCAAGACGCTG
This sequence comes from Merluccius polli, assembly GCA_030340625.1. Classification (NCBI taxonomy): domain Eukaryota; kingdom Metazoa; phylum Chordata; class Actinopteri; order Gadiformes; family Merlucciidae; genus Merluccius; species Merluccius polli. The sequence goes on from JAOPHQ010004948.1 coordinate 15,391, forward strand.
CGCGCCTCGCAGGGCATCGAGAGGCTGGTGCTCATCAACAAAGACGGGTGGGTGTTCATCCCCGCGCGGGAGGGGGACTTGTGACGCCCGGAGGTGTTGTCTTTGGGGGGAGGCTGGCACGATGCTTTGAATGTGTCATCTTGATCTTCACAGACCTACCAGTTGGTGTCTGATGTCACTAGGGTAGTGACACGAGGGTAGTGACATCATCATTTTTGAAATGGCTTGTAATGGCTAATAACACTCACTCACACCTGGTGGTAAAATAGGGGGCCTTTTTAACATTTTTAACCCTTTTAACATTTGAAAGTTAAGTGCTGGGAGGATTTGGTCTTCCCCATGAGACCTGTTTTGATGGTGTTTCATGTCTTTCGTGTGTGTGTGTGTGTGTGTGTGTGTGTGTTTGCAGCAAGCGTTCGGAGCGGGAGGTGCGCGCAGCGGGCCAGGTGCTCCAGCTGGTGTGGAGCCACAAGGAGCTGCGTCGGCCGCTGGAGAAGGACGGCTGGAAGAAGGCCGACTTCGCCGTCAACCTCAGCGCCGCCGGCAACGGCACAACCAACGGCGGCCGCGCCAACGGCTACGACGACGGCACCCTGCCGCTGCTGGACAGAGGTGTGTGTGTGTGTGTGTGTGTGTGTGTGTGTGTGTGTGTGTGTGTGTGTGTGTGTGTGTGTGTGTGTGTGTGTGTGTGTGTGTGTGTGTGTGTGTGTGTGTGTGTGTGTGTGTGTGTGTGTGTGTGTGTGTGTGTGTGTGTGTGTGGAAACACACGCACTCAAATGTGCATGGGCTGGAGGTGGAGAGTATTGAGCCATGGTATGACAGGAAAGACATAATTTGTCATATTTATTTATAAGCCTCTTTTATTGAGTCATGTTTTCTTTTTTACTTGACGTTTGGCATGCAAGACGACATTTTATATTTAGATATTTTCTCATTCCATTGGCCTTTTAAAAGTTCTTCAAAACCACAAGTCTGAAAGTAGAAAAAAAGGGAAATGGGAACGGTTTTAAGTAGGCAGTAACCTGATGAGCATGTGCTATTTTATACATTCAGTTTATATTACTTATGATTACCGTTTTGTTTTCTTTTACAGGGGAGAAGAGGGACATGATCCCACTAAATGACCTTGGCCCTGGTCAGTATATCCAGAATTAATTGTTTTATAATGATCACAATGCAATTATCCTTAAAACCTTTTTGCCTTTCAATTACACTACTGCCTGTGTCAGTTCAATAGATGTATTAAATGGCCTCCTTATTGAAATGCTCCCCATTCAGAAGGCTACACTACACTGGACCAGAGGGAAAGGAGACACACTCTAGAAAACACCACAGACACTTTACCGGTAAGTCCCCACAAGGACATAAAGACGGACAGACTCACACAGGCGTTCACCTGATCCGACAGCGTCTTAAACTTCTCTAATCGACTTTCTCTCACTTGCACTACTTTCCAAAAAAACACTTTCATCAGTGCCTTGGTGTCCTTCTGGAACCTCACAGTATGCTCACTGTCCTGTGTGTCCGCACACTTCTTACCTCCTCCTTACTTTTTTCCCTGGTTTCTCTTTGTCTCTCTCTCTCTCTCTCTCTCTCTCTCTCTCTCCGTCTCTCTCAGCGAGGGGTTTATGGGCCTAGAAAGGGCTCCCTTCCCCTCTTGGACTCCTACGATGGTTAGCCACCACCCCAACCCTTCCCCTCCTCTCCCCTCCTCTGCATGTAACAGCATGGTATGTGCTGCATGGAGACGCAGCTCTCTCTCTTCCCTTTTTCTGTCTATTCTAACATTGTGAAAACCCAAACAAATAACCCTCTTCCTCCGGGAACCACCAGCTGTCCTCTGTTGGGTTTTTAAACGTTTCCGATTTGAGGTCTATGGTTACGGATGGTATACCAGTATACCATGGCCTGGTGTGACCTGGACTTGCTGTTCTGGCGTCCTGCAATGTCTACATTTTTTTTGTGCGGCTGGCGAAGCATACGTTTGCCTTCTGTGGGTTGAAATGTATGCGAGGGACCACACTGCTGCCCTCGCCTCCCTCCGCCCAGGGTCATGCTGATTGTAAACCCACAGTGCCACACGTGTTGTTGATATTGTGGCGTGTGTGCGGTGAACCATTTCTCTGTGTGTGTGCAGTCTATATTAGACTTGTTTTTATAGGGGTTCATCTTGTTCTGACCTTCTTGCTCACAAATTATGCTTTTTTTTTTTTTCTCCCTTTCTAGAAAAACTGATTGTGTGCATCACTCAGAACGGGCCTTCCCTGCCTTACCACTGCTACTGAGGAGCGACCCCCCCCCCCCCCCCCCCCCCCCCACACCCCAGAGGCAGACAGACACACACACACACACACACAACCAGTCGCTCTCTCTTGCACTCTCTCTCTCGGTCTGTCGCTTGCTCTCTCTACACTCTCGGCTCTCTCCCTCTCCTTTTTGTACCCCTTTACTCTATGATCGTTGCAAGTGGATATAAAAACAAAGTGAGGATCCAAAGAAAAAACGGTTGTGTTGCAGTCGAGCGCAAGATGGCAGTTATTTTTTTCTTACAAATTCATTGTAGCATCAGAAATGTATCGTCTTAAATTATATTTCTTAATTCTAAAAACTCTAAAGGCAATCAATGTATGTTGACAATCATCCTTTTTTTTTTCGCGGTGTCATTTTTATTTTTATTTTTATATCATGTTGCTGCCAAGTCCTGCATCCAAAATAAATGTGTTTGTAGAAATCTTTTAGGGTATTTACTGTACATAACAAAAGATGACATGGGACAACTGCATTTCTCCTTTTTCTATAAATATATATAATACTGCTATATATTTGAAAGTTTAGCTTAATTTAAAGGTTCCCCACAATGGGACCAGTTGGATGGGAAGCCAGGAGAAGCCCTGCTTTCGTCTAAATGTCGTTTGTACAGAAGTTATGTTTCAAGATATTTTCTCTGGTGGGGCACAGGCTTAGATGCAGGCCAACAGGAAGCCGGGTGTATATATTTGATGTGTGTGTGTGTGAGAATATGGACCTTGGATTGTGTGAGCGTGTGCACGTGGTGGTGATCATTTGTCTTGGACTGTCCCCAAAGGACCGCACATTTATTTAAACATTTCCTGCTTTTTTTTCCGGACTTTTTGCCACGGTGAAAACAAGAGCCAACCTTACGATCATTTATTTACTGTTCATTTAAATGTACCAACTGGCTCGTTCTGGTAGACTGACTTGTGACTTTCCTTTGACAGTTGAGCTGCTGGATTTGACCCATCCCCTCTGGATAGGGATGTTTGTTACAATGCTGCCCAACTAATGCTTTGATGCAAGGACTGATTTTACTGATAAGTGCAACTCAATAAATTACCTGACGCTGTTACCTAAAATAAAAACACAGCTGTAAATGAACTACAAAGAACAGCGCTTGTCGCACACACCAAGATGGCAAACAAAAAACGGTGGCATTTGTATACAAAGGTGGTGATGAAAACTGGAAACATTAACACCAACCTCCCAACGGTTTGCATTTCTCTGTAACGCTGTCATGGTAACTTTACTCACTGCCTTGGGATTGGCTGTAATTGGTGTTCTGTGCGCTCCTATGGGGGGAGAGAGGGAAAGGACGGTTACCCCTGCTCAGAGGAAACCCCAGCTGTGGACATTTTGGGACGAGAACTGAAAAAGCACATTTTGGAAATTCATTGTGTATTTGTTTTTAACATTTTCATTTTCTTTCTTTTTTTCTATCTTATTTTGGGAGTTGGTATGTTTGGGAGTAGTGGATGGTGACATTATGCAAATCTTTGAATTCCATGTTTTACCTCTTTGTTTTTCATTTTAAGCGGTATTAGTGACCAATCATCAGTTTTCTTGTTTTTGTACACGTTATATCTGTAATAATGCCTATCTGTGAAACATGATACCATTCATACCTGCCTTGGCTCTGAAAATTAGCTTCTTTTTTTTCAGTAAAAGTATGTAACTGGCAATACTGTTTTTGTTTTGTTTTTATAAATAAAGATTTTCTTAGACAAGTTAAGGCTTTAGCAGTGTTTTTACATCCATTTCTAATGAGCAGTTTGGGCATCCTGCAGGTAAGACTGCAGACCCTGAACCCTTAAAGTCCACTGGACTGGACTATCCTGCTGCCCCCCTTCCAGAGTAACCTCCACCCCTGAACCCTTAAAGTCCACTGGACTGGACTATCCTGCCCCCCCCTTACAGAGTAACCTCCACCCCTGAACCCTTAAAGTCCACTGGACTGGACTATCCTGCTGCCCCCCCCTTACAGAGTAACCTGCACCCCTGAACCCTTAAAGTCCACTGGACTGGACTATCCTGCCCCCCCCTTACAGAGTAACCTCCACCCCTGAACCCTTAAAGTCCACTGGACTGGACTATCCTGCTGCCCCCCCCTTCCAGAGTAACCTCCACCCCCGAACCCTTAAAGTCCACTGGACTGGACTATCCTGCTGCCCCCTTACAGAGTAACCTGCACCCCTGAACCCTTAAAGTCCACTGGACTGGACTATCCTGCCCCCCCCCCTTACAGAGTAACCTCCACCCCTGAACCCTTAAAGTCCACTGGACTGGACTGTCCTGCTGCCCCCCCCCTTCCAGAGTAACCTCCACCCCTGAACCCTTAAAGTCCACTGGACTGGACTATCCTGCCCCCCCTTCCAGAGTAACCTCCACCCCTGAACCCTTAAAGTCCACTGGACTGGACTATCCTGCTCCCCCTTACAGAGTAACCTGCACCCCTGAACCCTTAAAGTCCACTGGACTGGACTATCCTGCTCCCCCTTACAGAGTAACCTCCACCCCTGAACCCTTAAAGTCCACTGGACTGGACTATCCTGCCCCCCCCTTACAGAGTAACCTCCACCCCTGAACCCTTAAAGTCCACTGGACTGGACTATCCTGCCCCCCCCTTACAGAGTAACCTGCACCCCTGAACCCTTAAAGTCCACTGGACTGGACTATCCTGCTCCCCCTTACAGAGTAACCTCCACCCCTGAACCCTTAAAGTCCACTGGACTGGACTATCCTGCCCCCCCCCCCCCCCCCCTTCCAGAGTAACCTGCACCCCTGAACCCTTAAAGTCCACTGGACTGGACTATCCTGCCCCCCCCCCCCCCCTTCCAGAGTAACCTGCACCCCTGAACCCTTAAAGTCCACTGGACTGGACTGGACTATCCTGCCCCCCCTTACATAAACGGCGATACTTGACAAACACGCAACACCTTGCGCCACATATTCACACATCACTGTAAGCCCATTAAGCCTTTTGTAATGTGTGGCTTTTAAGACCCCTTTATTTTTTTATGTGTCTTGGCTGCTCCTGGCCCCCACATTGCCCCCCCCCCCCCCCCCCCTATATATATATAGCAGGCTTCCCGTGCCGCCGCTGAGCCCCTGAATCGTTGAACCCGACCCAAAGACGGGGGACGGTGGCGATGACAGTGTTACAGCCATACCCCCCCCCCCATCCCTTCCAGTTATGTCACGCCCGTGTTTACCGGTGTGTGAACGTGTGTGTGTGTGTGTGTGTGTGTTGCGTTTTTGAGGGAACGGCATGTGTGTGTGGTGCTGAGCAGGGCTCTCGCACATTGTAGGCCCGTGTGTGTGTGTGTGTGTGTGTGTGTGTGTGTGTGTTGCTGAGCAGGGCTCTCACACATTGTAGGCCCCTGTGTGTGTGTGTGTGTGTGTGTGTGTGTGTTGCTGAGCTGGGCTCTCACATTGTAGGCCCCTGTGTGTGTGTGTGTGTGTGTGTGTGTGTGTGTGTGTGTGTGTGTGTGTGTGTGTGTGTGTGTGTGTGTGTGTGTGTGGGGGGGGGGCTGAGCAGGGCTCTCACACATTGTAGGCCCCTGTGTGTGTGTGTGTGTGTGTGTGTGTGTGTGTGTGTGTGTGTTGCTGAGCAGGGCTCTCACACATTGTAGGCCCCTGTGTGTGTGTGTGTGTGTGTGTGTGTGTGTGTGTGTGTGTGTGTGTGTGTGTGTGTGTGTGTGTGTGTGTGTGTGTGTGTGTGTGTTGCTGAGCAGGGCTCTCACATTGGAGGCCCCTGTGTGTGTGTGTGTGTGTATGTGTGTGTGTGTGTTGCTGAGCAGGGCTCTCACACATTGTAGGTGTGTGTGTGTGTGTGTGCGTGTTGAGCAGGGCTCTCACACATTGTAGGCCCGTGTGTGTGTGTGTCTTTACCTGTGTGTGTGTGTGTGTGTGTGTGTGTGTGTGTCTTTGCCTGTGTGTGTGTGTGTGTGTGTGTGTGTGTGTGTGTGTGTGTGTGTGTGTGTGTGTGTGTGTGTGTGTGTGTGTGTGTGTGTGTGTGTGTGTGTGTTGCTGAGCAGGGCTCTCACACATTGTAGGCCCCTATGAGATAGGTGTGTGTGTGTTGTAACCAGTGATGTGTGTGTGTGTGTGAGCGTACGTTTTGCCTGACTCACAGGGAGTGTGATGGGGGTGACTGGAGGCTCTAGACCGGTCCCAGGACCTCTCACCGTCTCCGATATAAATGTCCACACGCCTCAACACTTGGACTGCGTAACTTCGGCGCGCAGCTGCTGGCTCACGAGGTCTTCATAAGTATTTTGTGTTAAGTGTGGTATGTATGGACCAGGTGGTCACATGTCCTCCAGACATTTCTTCATACCCATGTCCTTAAATGTATGTTACTTGATAGTCAAAATTGATGATCAAAACTCGGCCTAACACCCAATATAGTCTTTTTTTTTTTTTTTTTTTTTTCGCACAAATGACTGAGCAAGTTTTAACAGTTATTTGTTTTGAAGTGACTGATAAAATCTGACTGAACAACACGCGTAGAAAAACATAACGCGTAACAAAACTAAACATAACTAATAATTGAACTATTCGAATAGATACAAAATACTTAACCAACAACTTTAAAGAGCCTTTGGTTTTGCTTTCCATGGCTCCCAAAAATGCCTATAAATGGGCGGTCATAAAATGGACCCCAGATCTGTAACGATGTTACTAATGTTACTCAAGGTCCAATATCAACGTGTCCTCTAGCAGATGGAGGCCGCTTTAGAGTCTGTTCTCCTCGAGTGTCAAATACAAGTGGACGTTTTATTGATGTGGTCCCCTGTTGCTCAATTGGTGGAGCAATAATCAATAATCAACCCTTCCAGTGTTAAGGATTTGATCTCACCGGGGTCACCCATGTACAGAAATGTCACATTATTACACTTTGGATAAAAGCGCCCACCAAATGCTGTATATAAATATATACTGTAGTAATTGGACCAGCCAGTGCCCATGCCCACCCCTCCCCTCTCTAATATGATCTTGAACACTCCCTCCCCTCTCTAATATGATCTTGAACACTCCCACCCCTCCCCTCTCTAATATGATCTTGAACGCTCCCACCCCTCCCCTCTCTAATATGATCTTGAACACTCCCACCCCTCCCCTCTCTAATATGATCTTGAACACTCCCACCCCTCTCCCCTCTCTAATATGATCTTGAACGCTCCCACCCCTCTCCCCTCTCTAATATGATCTTGAACGCTCCCACCCCTCCCCTCTCTAATATGATCTTGAACTCTCCCACCCCTCCCCTCTCTAATATGATCTTGAACTCTCCCACCCCCTCCCCTCTCTAATATGATCTTGAACACTCCCACCCCTCCCCTCTCTAATATGATCTTGAACTCTCCCACCCCTCCCCTCTCTAATATGATCTTGAACGCTCCCACCCCTCTCCCCTGTCTAATATGATCTTGAACACTCCCTCCCCTCTCTAATATGATCTTGAACACTCCCACCCCTCCCCTCTCTAATATGATCTTGAACGCTCCCACCCCCCTCCCCTCTCTAATATGATCTTGAACACTCCCACCCCTCCCCTCTCTAATATGATCTTGAACTCTCCCACCCCTCCCCTCTCTAATATGATCTTGAACTCTCCCACCCCTCCCCTCTCTAATATGATCTTGAACACTCCCACCCCTCCCCTCTCTAATATGATCTTGAACGCTCCCACCCCTCTCCCCTCTCTAATATGATCTTGAACCCTCCCTCCCCTCTCTAATATGATCTTGAACTCTCCCACCCCTCCCCTCTCTAATATGATCTTGAACCCTCCCTCCCCTCTCTAATATGATCTTGAACACTCCCACCCCTCCCCTGTCTAATATGATCTTGAACACTCCCACCCCTCCCCTGTCTAATATGATCTTGAACTCTCCCACCCCTCCCCTCTCTAATATGATCTTGAACGCTCCCACCCCTCCCCTCTCTAATATGATCTTGAACACTCCCACCCCTCCCCTGTCTAATATGATCTTGAACTCTCCCACCCCTCCCCTCTCTAATATGATCTTGAACACTCCCACCCCTCTCCCCTCTCTAATATGATCTTGAACGCTCCCTCCCCTCTCTAATATGATCTTGAACGCTCCCACCCCTCCCCTGTCTAATATGATCTTGAACACTCCCACCTCTCCCCTCTCTAATATGATCTTGAACACTCCCACCCCTCCCCTCTCTAATATGATCTTGAACTCTCCCACCCCTCCCCTGTCTAATATGATCTTGAACGCTCCCACCCCTCCCCTCTCTAATATGATCTTGAACTCTCCCACCCCCCCTCCCCTCTCTAATATGATCTTGAACGCTCCCACCCCTCCCCTGTCTAATATGATCTTGAACACTCCCACCCCTCCCCTCTCTAATATGATCTTGAACGCTCCCACCCCTCCCCTGTCTAATATGATCTTGAACGCTCCCACCCCTCCCCTGTCTAATATGATCTTGAACTCTCCCACCCCTCTCCCCTGTCTAATATGATCTTGAACACTCCCACCCCTCTCCCCTCTCTAATATGATCTTGAACGCTCCCACCCCTCCCCTCTCTAATATGATCTTGAACACTCCCCTCCCCTCTCTAATATGATCTTGAACGCTCCCACCCCTCCCCTCTCTAATATGATCTTGAACACTCCCACCCCTCTCCCCTCTCTAATATGATCTTGAACGCTCCCACCCCTCTCCCCTCTCTAATATGATCTTGAACGCTCCCACCCCTCCCCTCTCTAATATGATCTTGAACGCTCCCACCCCTCTCCCCTCTCTAATATGATCTTGAACACTCCCACCCCTCTAATATGATCTTGAACGCTCCCACCCCTCCCCTGTCTAATATGATCTTGAACGCTCCCCACCCCTCTCCCCTCTCTAATATGATCTTGAACGCTCCCACCCCTCCCCTCTCTAATATGATCTTGAACGCTCCCACCCCTCTCCCCCTCTCTAATATGATCTTGAACACTCCCACCCCTCCCCTCTCTAATATGATCTTGAACGCTCCCACCCCTCCCCTGTCTAATATGATCTTGAACGCTCCCACCCCTCTCCCCTCTCTAATATGATCTTGAACGCTCCCACCCCTCCCCTCTCTAATATGATCTTGAACACTCCCACCCCTCCCCTCTCTAATATGATCTTGAACGCTCCCACCCCTCCCCTGTCTAATATGATCTTGAACGCTCCCACCCCTCTCCCCCTCTCTAATATGATCTTGAACACTCCCACCCCTCCCCTCTCTAATATGATCTTGAACGCTCCCACCCCTCTCCCCTCTCTAATATGATCTTGAACGCTCCCACCCCTCTCCCCTCTCTAATATGATCTTGAACACTCCCACCCCTCCCCTCTCTAATATGATCTTGAACGCTCCCACCCCTCTCCCCTCTCTAATATGATCTTGAACACTCCACCCCTCCCCTCTCTAATATGATCTTGAACGCTCCCACCCCTCCCCTGTCTAATATGATCTTGAACGCTCCCACCCCTCTCCCCTCTCTAATATGATCTTGAACACTCCCACCCCTCCCCTCTCTAATATGATCTTGAACGCTCCCACCCCTCTCCCCTCTCTAATATGATCTTGAACACTCCCACCCCTCTCTAATATGATCTTGAACACTCCCTCCCCTCTCTAATATGATCTTGAACGCTCCCACCCCTCTCCCCTCTCTAATATGATCTTGAACGCTCCCACCCCTCTCCCCCTCTCTAATATGATCTTGAACGCTCCCACCCCTCTCCCCCTCTCTAATATGATCTTGAACGCTCCCACCCCTCCCCTCTCTAATATGATCTTGAACTCTCTCACCCCTCTCTAATATGATCTTGAACACTCCCACCCCTCCCCTCTCTAATACGATCTTGAACGCTCCCACCCCTCCCCTCTCTAATATGATCTTGAACGCTCCCACCCCTCCCCTCTCTAATATGATCTTGAACACTCCCACCCCTCCCCTCTCTAATATGATCTTGAACGCTCCCACCTCTCCCCTCTCTAATATGATCTTGAACACTCCCACCCCTCCCCTGTCTAATATGATCTTGAACACTCCCACCCCTCCCCTCTCTAATATGATCTTGAACTCTCCCACCCCCTCCCCTCTCTAATATGATCTTGAACCCTCCCACCCCTCTCTAATATGATCTTGAACACTCCCACCCCTCCCCTCTCTAATATGATCTTGAACTCTCCCACCCCTCCCCTGTCTAATATGATCTTGAACGCTCCCACCCCTCTCTAATATGATCTTGAACACTCCCACCCCTCCCCTGTCTAATATGATCTTGAACACTCCCACCCCTCTCCCCTCTCTAATATGATCTTGAACTCTCTCACCCCTCCCCTCTCTAATATGATCTTGAACCCTCCCTCCCCTCTCTAATATGATCTTGAACGCTCCCACCCCTCCCCTGTCTAATATGATCTTGAACGCTCCCACCCCTCCCCTCTCTAATATGATCTTGAACGCTCCCACCCCTCCCCTGTCTAATATGATCTTGAACGCTCCCACCCCTCTCCCCTCTCTAATATGATCTTGAACACTCCCACCCCTCTAATATGATCTTGAACGCTCCCACCCCTCCCCTGTCTAATATGATCTTGAACGCTCCCACCCCTCTCCCCTCTCTAATATGATCTTGAACGCTCCCACCCCTCTCCCCTCTCTAATATGATCTTGAACACTCCCACCCCTCCCCTGTCTAATATGATCTTGAACGCTCCCACCCCTCTCTAATATGATCTTGAACACTCCCTCCCCTGTCTAATATGATCTTGAACGCTCCCACCCCTCTCCCCTCTCTAATATGATCTTGAACGCTCCCACCCCTCTCCCCTCTCTAATATGATCTTGAACGCTCCCACCCCTCCCCTCTCTAATATGATCTTGAACTCTCTCACCCCTCTCTAATATGATCTTGAACACTCCCACCCCTCCCCTCTCTAATATGATCTTGAACGCTCCCACCCCTCCCCTCTCTAATATGATCTTGAACGCTCCCCACCCCTCCCCTGTCTAATATGATCTTGAACTCTCCCACCCCTCCCCTCTCTAATATGATCTTGAACGCTCCCACCCCTCCCCTCTCTAATATGATCTTGAACACTCCCACCCCTCCCCTCTCTAATATGATCTTGAACGCTCCCACCCCTCTCCCCTCTCTAATATGATCTTGAACGCTCCCACCCCCCTCCCCTGTCTAATATGATCTTGAACGCTCCCACCCCTCCCCTCTCTAATATGATCTTGAACGCTCCCACCCCTCCCCTCTCTAATATGATCTTGAACGCTCCCACACCCCTCCCCTCTCTAATATGATCTTGAACACTCCCACCCCTCTCCCCTCTCTAATATGATCTTGAACACTCCCACCCCTCCCCTGTCTAATATGATCTTGAACACTCCCACCCCTCCCCTGTCTAATATGATCTTGAACACTCCCACCCCTCCCCTCTCTAATATGATCTTGAACGCTCCCACCCCTCTCCCCTCTCTAATATGATCTTGAACGCTCCCACCTCTCCCCTCTCTAATATGATCTTGAACGCTCCCACCCCTCTCCCCTCTCTAATATGATCTTGAACACTCCCCCTCCCCTGTCTAATATGATCTTGAACTCTCCCACCCCTCTCCCCTCTCTAATATGATCTTGAACTCTCCCACCCCTCTCCCCTCTCTAATATGATCTTGAACACTCCCACCCCCTCCCCTCTCTAATATGATCTTGAACGCTCCCACCCCTCCCCTCTCTAATATGATCTTGAACACTCCCACCCCCTCCCCTGTCTAATATGATCTTGAACACTCCCACCCCTCCCCTGTCTAATATGATCTTGAACACTCCCACCCCTCCCCTCTCTAATATGATCTTGAACGCTCCCACCCCTCCCCTCTCTAATATGATCTTGAACGCTCCCACCCCTCCTGCCACTTGGTATCAGATCTATTTAGGGCTGCGTGTCTCTTCCTTCGCTAAAGGACTGTGGACTCTTTCTTGTACAACTCAGGGACACATGAGAAGTGTGAATAACTGCCGGGAAGGATTTAAGACCAAAAGGATTACGCCGCGTGAGACAAGAGAACACATGTTCGCCGGAGAATTTGCCACGCCGACTTGACCAGCCGCACTATGGGGGACGCTTCGATCCACACTGGATTGTGAGCGTTAGTGTGTGTGGGGGGGGGGGGGGGGGGGCTGTGCAAGCTGGGCCTCGCAACATGCTTCTTGTGTGCGCCTCGCAATACTGGAGACCGGACAGAAGTGCGTTTACTCCTTGAGGTGATCCTTTGAGGACTACTCTGGACTCTTGGAACTTGAACAAGGGACTGTACGTAAAGTGTCCTTCTCTTCCTTAGTGGCCCCAGTTGTCTTCTCTTCCTACCTTCCCTTCTTTTCCCGCGATGGACTCCCTCAGTGTGGACCCGGCCGAGTGCTCCTCGGACGGGTCCCAGAAGGCCGCCCCGGGCCGCCAGACGTCCCACACGCAGCAGAGCGGCCTGGGGTACGGGGTGGAGGTGGTCCTGCACCACTTCCGCCCCTTCATCCCCTTCGTTCTCATCAGCATCCTGGTGGTGGTCCTCGTCTACCTGCTGCAGACCATCATCTACGGGGGGCCCTTCGTGGACCCGCACTTCTTCGTCAAGTTCAACGAACGTTGGCCCCGGCCCGACCCCCAGCGGGTCCTCGCGGCCCCGGCCGAACCCTTCAGCCCGGTCCCCAGCACCTCGCCGGCGGCGGCGGAGCACTACCCCCTGGACGGACACGCGCTGAACGGGACCCTCGGTTGACTGGAGGACAAAACGCGAGACCTTCCTGTCTCAGAGAAGAACAACTGGACTGGGTTGTATGTGTTTCTGGTCTGCTCAGGAGGGGTCTTGCCAGGACTGCAACGTCTCAAGACGCGGCCTCTTAGATTGTGTTTACAAATGTGTGTCCTTTTTTAACTTGCCTCATATTTCAAAGAGCCCATGGCTAGGTGGGGTAACAATATCTTCACAATCTTATATGCATTATATTTTTCACATTGCTCTAATTCAATATGATCATTTAGTTTGATTCTAACTTTTCTTTAAACACTTTTTTTTTGTGTACGTCAAAACAATGCATTATTTATTGGTCACTTGTTGAACCATTCAAGTTGTGCAAGACTGTAAAGTTTCAATAAAGTTTAAAACTTAAAAAGAAAAAGAAAAAAAATCTCTATTGTGGCGAACAACGAATAACTAATCTCCATAAGTTAATAACGAATCCCATAACTTAGTTTTATTTGAAGGAAATGGTCGGGTCAGCTCTCTGACGGCAGCAGCGCCCCCTGGTGGCGGAGCGCAGCGCTGCACGGTGACCCGGAGCATGACCTCACCGCAGCCACGCGGCTTTCTATGGAGATAAATAACACGCGCACGTCTCTAACAGACGGGCGTAACCGGAGAGGCTTTGGACAAAATCAGAAAACAACATGAAAACAACATGGAAAGTGTCCCAACTTTAAATTAAATACTATGTTTGCGTTGCCGGGAAAGGAAAGCGTTGCGCAGAAGTGGTGACGACTGTGGGCCGACGGTGAGTGTCCTACCTGTCTGTCAAAACCAACAACTACGGTTCAAACACACACACACACACCCGTAAATATGCATGACCATGACCATGGACATGACCATGACCATGGACGTGGACATGACCATGGACGTGGACGTGGTCATGGCGGGCGTTTCCTCCGGCGCGTGGCCTCCATAACCGCGGGGTCACACGCTGACTGCGCGGCTAATGGCGCTTGTTTGCTAGCTCGCGTGAGCCAGGGGTTCGAGTCTCGCCGCGACACGCAAACCTCCGGAATGTTAATCAATGTATCAGTTAGCCAATCAGTCAACCAATCGATAAGTCAATCTGGACCGTAACGTCGACGGTGACCTTTGCCCTTCGCCATCACCGTCACCACTAAGATATATCAAGGCGTTATTTTTGTTTCAAAGTCCATACTTATCTACGTCACCGTCCAAACGTGTGTTTTATGTCTAGTGTTGTGGTGTGTTGTTTGTGTGTTGTGTTGTGTTGTGTTGTGCTGGACAGACCGGACTGTATTGGTATATCGACTCCCAGCTGGATGGGGAGATGTGGCGGTACCGGATCCCAGGCTTTGAGGCTCTGCTGCTGGCTGAGCTGCAGAGGCAGCAGCAGCACTACAGTCACTCCTGTGACACTGTGCTCAAGACAGAGGGTATGGACACACACACACACACACACTCTCGCTCTCTCTCTGAATTATGTTTTATATATATATATATATATATATATATATATATATGAAGAGTTCTTTTCCAAAACGCATTAAACACCACATTTAAAAAAAATGAGTTTATTATGCCATTTTGCTGTGCACTGAACCTATTCACTGCTCCATCAACATTTCATGCCAAATCACAATATTTCCTTGTTTAAAATGTACTGCAAGATGTCGTTTCTATCCAAAACATGTGTGGGTCTCTAGGTAAAAGAATGTGTTTTCCTGAAAACTCTCAAAATGGATTTAATGCGTTTTGGAAAAGAGCCCTTCTTATATATATACATATATATATATATATATATATATATATATATATATATATATATATATATTAGAGATGGGCATAGATTCAATTCTTTAATCTAGATTAATCTAATGGTAATCTTGATATTAATCTAGGTTAATCTAGATTAAAGTGGCTCATTTGAATGCTGTCGAAGGCGTGCATGATATGTGTTTGCTACCTAAATAATGACTTATATTACCTAAATAATGACTAAAAGTAGGTCTGCGTGATTGTTGAGCAGGGGGGGATAAGAGTCTCGCGTTATCGCAGTGCGATAACGCCGATAACGGCCCATCACTAATATATATATATATATATATATATATTTATATATATATATATTATATATATATATATATGTATTATACCACATGCTCACACTTCTCCTCCACTCAACTGAAGGGGTGTCACTGCCGGTGCACAGCTGTGTCATCTCGGCTCTCAGCCCCCAGCTGTCGGCCGCTCTCACCTCCAAGCCGCCAGGCGGGACCGGCGGCGCTCGCCTGCTGGAGTTCGGCGCCCTGGGGGCCGGCACCCTGCTGCAGGTGGTGGGCCTGCTCTACTCTGGGGAAATGGCGGGGGAGGGGGAGGAGGCGCGGCGGCGGGCCGTCTCCGCCGCCACCGAGCTGGGCATCCGCGGGCTGGTGGAGGTCGCGGTCGTCGGAGGGGCGGAGGCGCCTAAAGACGCAGGGGTGCAGACGGACGCGCATCATCATCCTCCCTCCTCCCACCTCATGCCCCCCCCCGGCGGCGGCGGCGAGGGGCCCTCCCCCGTCTTCGTTCTCCCGCTGTCCTCCTACCCCACCCCCCACCTCGGCGAGGCTCCGCCCGCTCACGCCGCCGAGCTCCAGGGCTCGGCGGCGGCGTGGGTGGGGTGGGCGGAGGAGGAGGCGGCGGCCCCCCCCCCCGGACGATGGGGAGATGTTCGAGCACTTCGAGGGCAACATCCCGGGCTTCATCAGCCACTTCCTGAACCCGGGCCAGGCGAAACCCCCCCCCCCCCGGGGGAGGGGCTGCAGGGGTCAGAGACGGGGGGGAGGAGGAGGAGGGGGGGGAGGAGGAGGGGAGGGGGAGGGAGGCCCAGGCGGGCTGCGACCGGGGAGCGCAGGGCGAGGCGAGCCAGAGCGGCCGGGAGGAGCCGAGGAGCAGCACAGCCGGCGGCCGCGGTGGAGGTGGGGCTGCTGCCCGCACCGCCGAAGAGCGGCCTGAGGAGGAGTTGGGGGACGCGCATCTCCAGGGTGGGCCAGGGGCGGGGGAGCCGTGGGTGGGATGTGGTTCCTGAGTACCAGGCAGCAGATGAAGCTCTGTCTGAAGAGAAAGGGAAAGAACAGAGTGTGGGAGGACAACAATTTGGATGCGCAGGCGCCGCGTAAGAAGAGGTGCACTGCCAAGAGAGGCGGCAGGAAGAGAACAGCAAAACAAGACGCCGAGGTGAGGAGCAACCTTCTGTAACGTCTGTCGAGCAAAAAGCACATTGAGGGGGAGACGAACCGGAGACAACTGACTGTATTTTTATTCGAATAATAACACATATATTCAACATATAGGCCTATACATGTGGAATTATTATTTTTTTTTTAACTTTAGTTATTTATTTATTTATTTTTAACGAGAAACACAGTACAAACGTTCCTTGACAACATCACAAATTATGTATGACAGTGCTACAGACAAGAGAGAGAAAAAAAACAAAACAAAAAAACCCCATTGGGGCCCAGAAAGCTGAATAATACTACTGAGTGAAAAATAATAAATAAATGGACAGTTAAGACATTCCAGCATACTGTGGGTTTCCCCTCAGTTAGAGAGATATCTTGCTATAGGTAGCCACCTCCTCACAAAAACATCAGACCTTAATTGTAATTGAGCAGTTATGTGGAATATTTGTAACTTTAATTTTTGCAACTTCAGAAATCGGCCACATTCTAAGAAATCATATTTTTTTAATTTTCTGTTCTAGGAAAGTGTCCCAGCGAGTCTCTCCGGCCAATCAGATCCTCCATTCACGCCGGACCACCCCCCCTACGTGTCCCACCCGGCGCCGTTCTTGTTTCACACCACGGCCCTCCCCGGGAGCAGCGCCATGCACGACGACCAACCGGATCAGTTCGACAGTCTCCTGGAGCAGTTCATGATGGGCATGGACATCCAGCAAAACAACAACAACGGAAACACCACCAACAACAACACCACATCCAGTCACCCCCCTCCTCCTTCTACCAGTCATCCGTTGTCTGGCGTTGGCGTGGCAGCACAAGGCGAGTGTCGCAGGGGGCTGGCGGGTTGCGGCGCCTACTCCTCCCTGGCCGGTCCTGCGCAGCACGAGATGCCGGCGCTGCAGCAGCAGCCGCTGGCGGAGGGCGAGCTCCACGACATACTGGACCACCTCCTCAGGTCCTTCGAGCTGCAGGCCGCCAACTGCGACGCTGACAGCGGAAGCCGCACACAGAGCGCCGGTCAGGCGCTGGCGATGGAGAACGGCGGCGCGGTGAGAACGCCGATCCAGACCGGCGTGACTGTACACACAGACCAAAGGGAAGGCGCGGCCCTGGCCGCCCTCGAAAGCACAGTGCACAGTGCAAGCCCGGCGCCCGCACACCCCGACTGCCACCGCGGCGGACGTCGCGCGCAGGAAGCCCCCGTCTCCCGCCGGCGGCGTCGGCCGGCACCGACCACCACGAGGGGAGGGTTCTGAGGCAGAGGTTAAAGAGGGAGAGATCATGCCCGTCGGCCGGATCCTCCTCTAAGCCACGCCGAGGGAAGACGCTCGCAAAGTCTCCGCTGGTTCGGAAAACAGCCGGAGTGGAGCTCTACAGCAGGTTGTGCAGCTCCGCCGCCGTCACGGCTCCCGCGTCGAAGCTCAAAGTGCCCAACAGTAACGCGAGAACAGACGAGCCTTTCCGTGAGAGCAAAGCGATGCACAGACTGCTTTCAGCTCAGAGACTGGCGAGGGCGAAGAGGCCTGGGGGACTCGGCGGCGGGCGTTAAAGGGGAGAAGGTTGCAGAGAAGCTGAGACTGGTGCCCGTGGTTTCGCTGAGGAGAAGCTGCCCTCTGTTGCAGTCCTATGTAGAAGGCTACAGAGGTCATAATAGAGACGTGAAGGTGACAAGTTATTTATATATATATATATATATACTGTATATAGGGTTGGGCAATAATTCAATTTTATCATTTATCGTCTTTGAATGGTATTGTATCGTCATGAAATAAAAAAATCGACTTATCGTGATACCCGGTTTAATAGTATGAATGAATTACGATGAGAAAATGCCCTTGAAATGATCAAATATGAGGTTTGAAATGTCGGTGAGTTATAGTCCAATACCATACTTTAAATTTCCATATGCTTCAATGTAATAACCCTCAGACCGTTAAGAATGGTATTTTGAATTCATAAGCGTATTGTGATATTTATCGATAAAGTGTAAAATTACCCATAATTATCATAATCATTTTTCCATATCGCCCAGCCCTATACATATATTTATATTTTCTTTATTCATTATAAACAATTATTATTATATCTCTGAAGTGTCATCTTTTATTTTTGTAATTAGATAATAGAAAGCCACAGTGTTTCACAATTAGACAGGCTATATTCAAAAGATTCCCTAAAAAATGTTGTGCTTCCCAGAATATCTGTTCATCGAATACACATCCGCCATCCACTCCGCCAGTTACTCCGCTTACCAAACGTGTGGTCCCCTACCTCCTCAGGAGCAGACTCAAAGAGCTGCACAATATGGTGAGCATTCTCTGTTCACACTTGGCTCATAGACATTTTTATTTTTATTTTTTTTTATATATTTTTATTGGAAGTTGCTTGCGACAATACATACACAGGTATTCACAATAAGGTCTAACTCCATTGCTTTTTTAAATTTTCACCCATGCCCTCCCCACCCACGGTCTCTGTAGTGTGCATTTATCAAAATGCAAGTTATGATAAATCAAAATAATAATAATAAAGAAAAAAAAAAAAAATTAAATAAGTAAATAATAATACGGAAACTGAAAGTATAAGAAGAGAGAGTAGATACGCGATATAAATAGAGAATAGAAGGAAAGCTCATAGACATTTTGCATGCATTTTGTAAACGACGTGTTGATGTTTGTGGACCGTCTGACTTTGCGTTCGTCTGTGTTTAAAACTATGTTTTGTGTCACAGCAGGCAGTGGCCCCTATTCAGGGAACACATTTAGGGCAACTGCCACCTTCAGTCGGCCAGTTCACAAGCACTCTGCCCAGGCTAGAAAAAGAGGAGGCTGGGTCTATGGGGAGCGACGCCTCATTGGCCACTACAACTACAAATCACCCCCAGGCCATGGAGAGCTGTGACGGAGATGGCCGACTCGAGACGAGGGGTGAGGGTCAACATCAGGACCTACATGGGACACTTCCAGTGGAAGAATCACGGCCATCACAAAGGCAGGGTGAAAAAAGGCATATAGAGCACCAGGAGCAGATCATCCAGGCAAAGAGGGTTTGTCTTGACCAGGAGGGACCCACCACCCCAGAACTAGGCGCACCCAACTCCGACCACGTTTCCCGTCCGTCCGAAGAGGAGGAAGCGAGGGTAACCGTGGAGACGGAGGATACTATCGATGCCGTTGCTGCGAACTCGCCGCAAGGCCACAGAAACCACGACGGACACTCGCGAGAGCCTCCCTGTGAGGTGGAAGAGGACATTTTAGAAGAGGAAGCACGAGCAGGGGGGAGGCAGGTGGCGGCCATAATCCAAGTCAAAGCCACAGGGACGGACCAGGAGGTTAGGAGCAGGGTGGCGTCAAAGGTCGACGACGAAGACGAGATTGACTGCGAGGAGATCAACGTAGACAGAGACGGCGCACGTGAAGACCAAGGGACCCCCACCACACCCCGCCTCCCCCTGCACCAGAAGTCGACCGGGAAAGAGGCAATGGTGGCAACTTCGACACACTTTTTCACTGAAGCGGCGCCTTCGCACATGGGTTCAGCGGTCAACCTGGGATCCACGGGAAGCTGGGAGCAGGAGGAGGACCAAGAGGTGGATGTAGTTGGTGGGTGCAGCAACTCCATTCCTCCTCCTGTGGTCAGCATGGTCCAGATGCTGAAGCCCGCGCAGCACGAAGAGGAGGAGGATGACGTTGATGTCATGGGAGGAGAGGTGGCCCGCAGTCCGTCCCTTGGCCTGTCGCCCTGTCCTAATCAGCCGTTGAAAAGTGGGATTTGATAATCATTAAATGTAATTCGATAGCAAACATTTGGCACTGATGGCTTCAGAAATACAAACCTTTTACTTGCCCTTCTCTGATTCACATTAAATACTTTAGTTTTTCCTGTCAAAGCAAGCTAACTTATCTGCCTGTGCTCTGTAACAAGTGAAGCGAATTGTCCTTTATTCTTGCAGCCCCTTGTTGCTTAAACTATCCGTCTTTCCTGTCGCTGTCTGTCCCTACCTCCCGACAGACAGCCAAACACACCTTAACCCCAAACTGCTGCCACTGGTTGGGAAGAGATCTGAAAGCAAAATGTTGAATCTGAATCATTTGTCCAGATCCATAGGAGAAGGCCGTGTTACAAATGTAAGGATACGATAAGACATTTAAAGACGCTGAGAGAAGTGTCGGCAATCAAAACTGGATTAATGTTGCCGTTTTCATTTTATTTTAACTGTTTTTGCTGTTATGTAAAAAGTATTGTTGAGAATATACATAAGTTACATAAGAGTTAATCATTTGTAAACGTTCAGACATTTCTGCAGGACCTCAAACTTTGTTTATAATGTTAGCAATGAAAACTACCCTACCAGGGTGACTACCAGGTAAAGGATGGACTGAAATCAGGTTGGATCCATTGGGTCAAGGGGTTTCATCTGTGTCCAAACATCTGTGTCAGTATTTTGCCATTGCCCACCTAAGCACTTAATTCTAGTGAGAACTGCAGCTTTATTTTTATTGTTATTTTATATTGCTACCCGTTTCTTTTAGTACTCTATAGTTGAATCGATTTTATCGTGTGTGCTAATTTGTGCCAAGTTACTTATGTGACCAACTACACCAAACTCAAGATCACTTTAAGTGATCCAGTTCATTTTCTGTTGATCCTTCCATATCTCAGCCCATTCTGGTATTTAATCAGAGCACAAAGACTATTTTGTACACCCTAAACCACATTAAAAAAAAACTTGAAACTGGGCTTATCTGCTGTCCTTTATTCGTATGTATATCTTCATATAATGTTATTAGATATTATTGTAATTAAAAGGTAGTTGTTAATCACTTCCCAACACTGGCCTAGAGAACATTTATGAATAAAAGAGCAGGACTTGTTGATGTGAACACCATTTTATTGATAATAGACCATGTTGATGGACCGTAACACCACACAACAGCAGAACACCTCTGAGCTGCGCTGCACAGCAGGGCTCAAGTCAAATTGCTCTGAGGACACCCAAGTACACCCTGGGAGGCATACCTTAAGGACCTGGCAACTTTATTCTGGAGTAACCCTCTGCTCCCTGCCTTGCTTGGCTTCCAGCCCTCTTAAGAGAGATGGTGTGGGGGGACTCCTCCTCCGCCTCTCCGTCTCCTCTTCAGTGAGCCGACCCCAGCAAAGCACTGGGCTCAGGAGGGCAGCGCAGACGTGTTCGGCGTGTGGTTGTGTGCGTGTCTGTCCCTGTATGCGTAAGCAGTAACCTAATAGAAAGACCGCCGTGCTAACAGGGGAGTGTAAGTGCTTCTCAGTATGTGTTTGTTTGATTGTTTGCGTGTGTGAGGGCTTGTGTGTCTATCTCTGTGCTTAAAACAGTACGATATTGTCTCTCGTTCTACTTCCAGATCAGATGATAAGTCCATTCCCTGGGGGAGGGGGGTAGCTGTTGAGGCTCTGCTGGTCTGGGTTTAGGGGGGGGGGGGGAGAATTGAAGAGAAACAAGCAGGTCATGAAGTGATGCGAGGGCCTGGGGGTTAAGCTTAAGGCAAAGGAATGAAGAAGAAGTATGGGGGTACAGGGTTGTTAAGACTGGCTCGTATGTGGTTGCTTGTGTATCATGTTGCTCACCAGGGCCTCTGGCTCAGCCTGGCCTCCTCTTAGTGCTGGATACGCCTGATGGACTGGATCTGAGGAGTCTGGCAGTGGGAGCCCCAGTTCTTCCAGTTCTGGTAGTCTCCACTGTGCCTCTCACACTCCATAATGTACTGCTGGCCCCTGTAGCCGGGGAACTGGTAGCACACGAAGCTGGAAGGGAGCAGGCGTGATAGGTAACCTTGTTATGGTCAAATATGCCACAATGGTCCCTATACTTTGTCAGGTATGAGTGAGTCAAGTGGTCTGTGAGAATATTTCGCGCTGGTCTCTGTCCCTGCCTCTAGGTGGCTAAATAGGAGATAAACAGTTGTTTTGCCACTCCCTGTAGCCTGTGACCAATCAGGCAAGCTCTGAGGCCACTACTGCCTGTTCATGTAGCTGGTGTACAGCAGCAGGACTGGGGGGGGGGGGGGGGGGGGTAAAAATTCAAGCCAGCTCTCAACTAGCAAAAGTTTCCTGGAGCAGTTTTAACATCAGTGTATGAGTGTGCACAAAGTGTCCTGGTGTGACTTACGCGCCACACTGGATGTGCATGGAGCCCACTTCGGGCTTCATCCAGCCCATGGCCTGCAGGGAGGGGTAGTCATCACAAATCTCCACGCTGCGACCCATGAAGTTCTCCTTCTCGAAGATCATCATACGGCTGCTCTGGTGGGACTGGAGTGACCGCAAGAGGGAGCAAAAGAGATCAGGGGGTTGATCATATTGACACTACATATAATTTTAGGGGCCCTTTAAAGGCCACCAGGTGTGAGTGCGTTTGGCCACTACAAGTAGTTTCAAAAATTGTCAAGTGACTCCCCTCTAGTGACATCACAAGTGGGAGTGTCCACCCAGATGTATAATGGATAGATCAGCCTACCAGTTGGTACAGTCCACTGTGTAGTCATTACATACATCAGGGTGTACCCTCCCACTTGTGATGTCACTAGAGGGTAGTGACATCACAATTTTGAAACGGCTTGTAATGGCTAATCACACTTACACCTGGTGGTAAAATAGGGGCCCTCTAATGTACCAGGGCATGGGTAGACTTATCTAATGTACCAGGGCATGGGTAGACTTATCTAATGTACCAGGGCATGGGTAGACTTATCTAATGTACCAGGGCATGGGTAGACTTATCTTCACTTGTCTACCACCGCGCCCTGGTTACATCGAAGGAGCAGACCCGTCATATGATGAGCGACACCTTGTGTGTGTGTCGTACGATGCCACCTCGGTAAAAAAGAGGGTCTATCGAGGGTCTATCGACCAACACGACCGCTTTCTATGCTGACTACGATGCCACAGACAGACGGGAAGACAGTGAGTGCTCATGCTGAACTGGTGTCGGCCCAACACACGTGCTCTAATCGCACACGAGACTCACGGCGCAGTAGATGGGGCGCAGGGACATGAGACGCTCCACGTGGTAGGACAGGGAGCCGCTGTAGGAGTCCCAGTGAGGGTACTCTCCCCTCTCCAGGATGAACTGCTGGCCCTGGAAGTCATGGTGCTCAAAGCCCACCCAACTACAGAGACAGAGACAGAGAGAGTTGAATGAATGTGTAGAATTGTGTTTCTGTAGTTTTATCTATTTCAGCTGAAGCTTCAGAGCCAATGCTTCTTCATCATACACATGGATGTCTACAGGTTAAGCTGTGGACCTTGGGGATCAAACCCAGTAGTCAAAACAAAGTCAATTTTGTTTGCATAGCCCTTAATCACAGTTAGAGTCTCAACGGGCTTTGAAGGCAACATATTTATGACGCCCCCAAAACCCTAGCACCCCAAAAGGGCAAGAAAGGGCAAGAAAAAAACTCCCAGTACCTGGGAGACGCACACCCTATCCACCTTGACGGTTTTAGGCGCTTTAAGGCGGTGTCAAAAATACACAAGCAAAAGACCAGAAGGTTTTGAATGGTGGTGCCGGCGGGTCCCTAACGTCACGCTGCACCATATATGGTTGAGTCAGAAGGGGGGGGACTTACGCGCCGCTCTCCACCCTGATGGAGCGGATGTTGTCCAGACCGCAATCCTGGATGTTGCAGCACTCGGAGGTGAACTCCTGGCACTTGCCCTGGAAATGCTCCTGCTCGAACACGGTCACCTGGGGGTCCGAGACACGAGAGTCAGTCAACACCATGAACAGAAAAGAGGATCTTTTTTTTCTGTTTGGACCCCCTTTTCCGCATCAGTTGACGGAGTTGAAATTTCGTCATAACATTTACATTTACAGTCAGACGCTGAGTGATCAACTGCGTGCCGGACTTACCCTGAAGAAGGGGGCCATGCCCATGCCTGAGTTGACCATGATGGGCTGGTTCATGGGGTACCTTGTATTTCTGTACATGTTGACACCTGAGGAACCAAACGCTCTTTAGAAAGACAGCAGATCTGCGGCGGGTTTCACACACACAGGTTAAAAATTAGAGCCAAACACATTGAGCTTCTCCACCTCCGATGAAGGTAGCTACGACTTTGGATAGGTCTGAATTAGTTAGCAGGCATGAATCAAAAATGAAAGTCTATTTTGATATATAGATGAACAGGAAGTTGATCAATGAACTACACATGATGTCCAAATATATATATATTTTTAAATAAAGTTTGTTGAAATCTCTCAAGCTTTCAATATGCACCATCTGACACACAGCAGTCGGATCAAACCCAAATTAAAAATAATACATTAAAAATATAATAGATATAATATATACATATAATAGACGTTGAGCTGAACGAACAGAACCGGAACCTTACCTAGGTCGGAACTTAGTGGTAACTTTTCTCGGGAGTGGCGCGCGCCTAACGGCTGTTTTTTACGTAGAGCTTTGAGAGAACCTGGCGCTCCAGTTTTATACCGCCCGGCGGGGGAGCGCGCGCGCCCGGCCACGCGCGTCCACAGAGCGGTCGCGCGCAGAGAATCTTCTCCCCCCGACGGTCCCCCGATGCGAAAGCGTCGCGCGCGCCCCCCCGCCAGCCAGCTCAGCAGATATGCGGCGCGCGGCTCCTCCACGCAGACAGGCGCGCGGCCCCACGCGCTGCTTTCAGCGGGACAATAGCGCGCGGGTCAGCAGTCCGCCAGCAGCGTCTCGCGCACAATGGGACTGGACAGCGGTGGGGAATGTGCGGATTACACTGAAATGAGGCAACCTTTTTATTTTTGCTGGTGGTGGGGGCGTGGGGGGGGGGGGGATAGAAATAGTAAATTGTTTGATATCATGTGTAGAAAAAAAAATAAAAAAATGTATATATTATAATAATATATATAATAGTCTCCAGTAGGCTACACTACGTTCATTGACCTGTTGATGGGATGACACACTGAGACTACATCTATCGTGACGTCACCAATGTTATTGATCCATGTAACTAATAAAAACAATATGTTTACGCGGTCAGACGATATGTTTGTACTTGCATAGTGAAGAGAAATTAATACTCCATTATACAAACATATGTATGACTAATGGTCAAAAAGATAGTTTTCATTAGCGTTTCCATTATAATCCATAATATAATCCTACATGAAAATTGTGTTCATACTTGTCAATAATAAAGCCTATCTGTGCTGGGTGAATGGGTGTGTATGATATGAGTATAATATTTGACAATTTTCTAGTCTTTCATCATTTAGCAGGAGTAGTATAAGAGGGATCCAAAATATGATGTTTTTTTAAAAAGTGTTAGACTCCAAAAAAAACTATATTTATGATTCAAACATCTAGTGTTTATATAAACATATTGTCTCATATTAGCCTCTGACCGCTTTCCATACACACACACTGCAAACATTTTTCAGAAACAATTTCTGTTGTGTTAAGATTTAAGAGACAGTTGTGATTGTTTGACTGTTGCCACCAGGACCTGGTACCATGTAGACTCTCCTCTCTAACAGCTTGCTGCGTGTTGGGCGACCCTCCTCCTGGATCCAGTATAGTTTGGTCCGCTCCCCCCTCCCCTTCTGGCGGTCCCTCTCTGATGATGTCGGACTTCTATTGTCTCGGGTCTCTGACCTCAGCAGGTTTGTTTCTCTCCCGCTAATCCCTCCCCCGTGGACGCCAGGGTATAAAAGGGTGAGGCTCGTTTGTTGGTGGCACACACGTTCTCTTGAGTGAGGCATCACAAACACTAACAGGTAAGGTGCACCTCCACGGGTGAAGCCTCGGATACAGTTACAGCCGGTGAATTTACAGTAGCAGATGCAGTAGATCTACAGTAGAGTACAGAGCGTAAAGTACATGGGATGCTGAGGTCCATGTCGATCTCCAGCCTACAGCTCTCGAAGGCTCAATGCAATTGATCTCCTCACCCAGTTCAACTGTGGCTGAGTGAATCACCTGAACTAATGTGTTCTGTCCTCTGTCTCTCTCCTCCAGCAATCATGTCCAGCGATAAGTCCAAGACCGCCTTCCCAGACCGACGGCAAGGCTGCCCAGAGCAAGAAGTCCGAGATGGGAATGATGTCCTACAAGGTGGGTATCCCTGATCAATTCCGCCGATCATTTGGGACAAAGTGTGGAAGTGAATGCTTCGGTGTAGTGACCGACCGCGGTGTGCTCCTGTCCCCCCTGCCAGATGTTCGTGTTCGACCAGGAGAACTTCCAGGGTCGCACCATGGAGATCAGCAACGAGTGCATGAACGTCTGCGAGATGGGCATGGACCGCGTGCGCTCCCTGCGTGTGGAGTGTGGACCGTAAGTTAGGAAATAATGTGTTATTTCTGGGGAGACAGTGCTGTATTTGAAACTGCCACAGCGTTTCTCATGCGTGATGCATTCTGATGTACAAGCCCTATGGAGTACTGTTCCACCTAACTCCTCTCGACCTCCTCTAGCTTCGTGGGCTACGAGCAGATGAACTTCTGTGGTGAGATGTACATCCTGGAGAAGGGAGAGTACCCCCGCTGGGACTCCTGGAGCAACTGCCAGAAGAACGACTACCTGCTGTCCTTCAGGCCCGTGAAGATGGTAAGAAATCGCACAACCTCCACCATCTACTCACCCCCCGTCTTCCATCTCACATTCCACGACCAACAATATCACCGTCTCCTACGCTCCACTTCCAGTTCCACCGACATCTGGCCTAAATAAAACCCTTTTTGTCTCCACTTGTCAGGACCCCGAGAAGCACAAGATCTGCCTGTACGAGGTCGGAGAGTTCAAGGGTCGCAAGATGGAGATCATGGACGACGACGTCCCCAGCATGTTCTCCTACGGCTTCACCGACAGAGTTGGCAGCATCACCGTCAGCTGCGGAACGTAAGTTTACCGAATCATAGGTACCTATAGATGAGAGGAACTGAGCTATTGCTGGAGGAACTGTGCTGTTGGAGAACCACATTAGACGACATTGAAAACCAATAATGAAAAAAAAGACACTATGCCAGATAACCAACTGGAGTTACAGCAATTGCATGAAGTAGTGGTTGAATGCAGGCAGGTACAAATGTTCAAGTGTTTGGCGTTTGTCTCTCGCTACAGCTGGGTGGGATACCAGTTCCCCGGATACCGTGGTAGCCAGTACCTGCTGGAGAAGGGCGAGTACAGGCACTTCAACGAGTACGGCGCCCGCCACCCTCAGTTCCAGTCTGTGAGGCGTATCCGCGACATGCAGTGGCACCAGCAGGGCTGCTACACCATGTCCAACAAGTAAGCTCCCGCAAGAGCTATAGAGGAAGAGAAGGAGTGGAGGCCAGGGAGAAAGGGGTGGAGCCAGAGGGACAAGGCTGGGGGGAGATGTCTGAGACTTTACCTCACAACCTGATAGTGGTCTACCCGCTGACACAGTGGGTGAGGTGGGGAGAACACCCACCCCACCCATACTGGTCTTCAGAAACACCTCAGAGAAAGGACCAACAGGACCCGGGAAAACCAGACACACCTCCTCCTGTCTTTTCTAGCTCTACTCCTCTCTTTCTCCCCCAGCGGTCCAACCTGTCCTCATTTGAATCCTTTACTGCAAGAAAGAGGGAACCTGGCATCCCTTGTTGTGTCACTCTTGATTCTCGGCTCAGGGTGAGATGCACCATGGGAAATTGAGTTTCCAGACCCCTGACTCCCCCTCTGCCCTTGACTTACTTGCCCAGTGCATTTCACACCTACTTTGCTGTACAGAATCCTGGCCAAGTTTTCAATAAAATGTCAAGACATAAAAGCACCTTGTCTCTGCATTGTTGTGTTATCATGTTAAAAAGGATGGGAACAAATCTCAGAATCAGTACTTATAATGTGAATAGTAAAAAAAAAACTACTACACTTCCATTTACCTTTAGGTGTCGCTGTATCCTCAGATATATCTACAGGCAACAAAAACATTTCTTTATGACACAAACATAGGGTTTATCTTTGTGGTGTGTTATTAGTTCCCCCTTAGGAACCAGAGCACCAGGAAGAACTGAATTGAACATTTTTGTTTTATTAAAAAAAAGAAACATCACATTTTAAAAACAAGGCTTTTCACTCAAACGACAAACATGAATATATCAAAAATACATTTATAAAATAAAACATAAATACTGTTTAGCTGTCTATATAAAGCTTTGATATGTCCCACAGCTGTTTCACAAGGCTCATTTGACCTAATCCTCCCTTTGGTGTATGTTACACACACACCAAAGGCTGACAAAATGGCTTCTTCTTCTTCTTCTTCTTCTTCTTCTTCTTCTTCTTCTTCTTCTTCTTCTTCTTCTTCTTCTTCTTCTTCTTCTTCTTCTTCTTCTTCTTCTTCTCCTCCTCCTCCTCCTCCTCCATCTTCTTCTTCTTCTTCTTCTTCTTCTTCTTCTTCTTCTTCTTCTTCTTCTTCTTCTTCTTCTTCTTCTTCTTCTTCTTCTTCTTCTTCTTCTTCTCCTCCTCCTCCATCTTCTTCTTCTTCTTCTTCTTCTTCTTCTTCTTCTTCTTCTTCTTCTTCTTCTTCTTCTTCTTCTTCTTCTTCTTCTTCAAAGCAACTAGGCTATACGCTTCAGTGTAACTTTTCATTTTTCATACAAAAGATAGTGTTATAAAATGCATCAACAGAGTGCATCAAGGAGAGTGTTTACTACAACAGTATGTGCTATCTTCTACTATCCAGGAGTTGGGTAATATATTCTCGTAGTCGTCCGCACTTTCCAACATCTGGACTACGTCAGCGTGACATCATTCGCACAAATTCTGGGAAAAGAAGAGAGAAGAGTGGATGAGAGAAGACTTTGAAGGATTTGCACTCACACTGGCTTAAACGTCTAACGTCCAAGTGGGCACACAGATAACAGAACAGACGGACACTGACGCTACAGGCTCTGATTATTTATTCATCTTTATCTCTCTCTCTCCCTCTCTCTCTCTCACCCTCAAAGTCGACCAGGCCGTCTCCGTTGAGGTCGACGTCGCGGAGGATCTCGTCGATCTCTCTGTTGGTCAGGTGCTCCCCCATCAGCTTCTTCATGGCCTCCCTCAACTCTGTGATGTTGATCTGACCGTCGCCATTGGAGTCAAACTAGACAGAAAACACAAGGGGGGAGCGGGATGAAGGTGGTGACGATGAAGAACAGTAGTAGTAGCTACAGTAGGAGATGTTTTGGTAAGATTCAGAAAAAAACATCAGCCATGGTGCAGGAAAATAAAATGAAAGTATGTTAATGTTTTTTTTTCAGAAATGTATTTGCCCCGAGTACATTTTTACACGCCCTGATACAAATTGTTGTATTTATTGTGTAATCTTCATTTAGGTAAATGAAACAGACCAAGTTGCTTTGGATAAAAAGCGTAGACAGCTAAATAGTCGTCAACCCCCCCGACCGACCTCTTTAAACGCATCTCTGAGTTCTTTGACGCCTATCATGTCGGCTGTCTCTGCCAGCATCTTGGGGCCCATCAGCTCCACAAAGTCCTCAAAGTCCACTTTGCCGCCACCTGCAGGTCAGACAGGAGCAGTGTGAGTAGGGATGGGAATCGAAAACCGGTTCTTGTTGAGAACCGGTTCCCAGTGTTTCAATTCCTTGGAATCGTTTGCCAATTTCGCAAACGATTCCCTTATCGATTCCAGTGGACGCGAATGACGTCACCACGCACGTTGCCTAGCGACTCCAGTGCAGCCAGCGGTCAACAGTAACCATGGCGCCCAAGCGGTACAAACGCTCCAAAGTTTGGTTACACTTCACAAGAAAAGACGACAACAGGGCAACTTGCAATACTTGCAACGTGGATATTTCCTCAAAGGGAGGAAATACTTCCAACATGCAAAAACATTTGCGCACACACAGCATGCGATAACGATTTCTGAATGTCGCGTTTTCGACGCGCTCCGGACGAACGTCACTGAATCCATTTTTTTCCAAATGAGAATCGATAAGAGAATCGATAAAGAACCGAATCGTTAAGCGGAATCGAAAATGGAATCGGAATCGGAAAAATCTTATCGATTCCCATCCCTAAGTGTGAGAGTGCGCCTTTTTGTACTCCTGTCCCAAGCGGAGCCCAGAGTGACACTCACAGATCTGCTGGCTGAGTTCGATGAGCTCCATCTCTGTGGGCATGTAGCCCATGGTCCTCATGCACTCGCCCAGGTCCCGGTGGCTGATGTAGCCCTTCTTGTTCTTATCAAACTCCACGAATGCCTCCCGAAGCTCTGCAGGAGGAGGCGTGGGAGAGAGGAGCGGGTCGGTGCTGGAATGGTACAGCATGCTATATTGTGCATTGTGTGATGGAAACGTTACAGAAGGTGCAAACTCACCTTCAATCTCCTCCGGTCGCAGTTCTCTGTCCTGTTGGAGGGAAACAGTGGAACGCAACACACACTATTGGTTAGATTTGTCAGCTTGCTTTTACACATGCACTAACACACTTAACACACATACATGCAGACACGCGCTACATACACATATGCACACAAACACACACACACACATACACATATGCAGACAAGCGCATGCAAACACACACACACACACAGACGCAAATGCGCACACACACACACACACACACACACACACACACACACACACACACATGGACATACATACACATGCACACAAGGACATACACACACATGGAAATACACACACACACACACACACACACACACACACATGGACATATACACACAAGCACACTCTCGCAAATTTAAACATAAAGAATACTTATACATTATTTGTATTAATTTATCATGCAACCAAAGAATGTTGAGATATGTTGTGCATCATATATACACATACTCATACCAGGTGGTCTGTCCTTGACCGCTACATGTTTAACATATGTAAACAAGCAGTGAAAATCAACAGTCAAGCTCACAGGTCTTCAGGTTAGACAGATACAATGGGTGGTGCAATCACAGATGTCAAGTTATGAAAGAACATATTACATGATGGAAATGATTTTCAACTACACCGACTCCCACCACTAGCAAAGGAACCACTGAAAAAATGTTAAAGGGACTCTACATGTAAGAATCAGAACGTATTTCTCCTTAGGGACCCCTTTGGCCGATAAGTGAACTGATAAACTAATGTTAATTATAATTATAAATAAACTTCACTCATAAACAGACAATGGGAGTTGCGTGAGTGGATATAAAGCACGTCAAATGTACAAATTAAAAAGTTCTGAGACGTTGTTGTAGTCCCTTTAACATAATATTTGATCAATATAAATCATTAGCTCAGAATGATGTCCTGGCTAGTATATTATCAGCAAAATAGAAACCAGCATTTTTTGTTTAATAAAGAACATACATTGTAGTGCTTGAAAATGCAATTGTGCATCTTAAAAATGTAAACATTTTTACTCATACTACTATTGTACCTCATATACACACTCATATACATGCACACGTCCATATACACACTCCTGCAATTCAGGCACATTTGCTTGCAAACAGACACACAGTTACCCTGCAAGCGCCCTTTTCAATATGCAATACAGACTGGCTCAGTGCTCTATGAGGGGCAAACGCCCGGGGATATTGATCACAAATCCTCTGTGATCAATACACTCAGACATCCCGATCGCACCACACGCACAACCCTGCCTAGACCCCTGTCCCTATAGGACGTCCCCCACTACTCTGTGGTGTTTATGATTCCTTTATGATGATGGCTGTAAAACTCTTTTGCGGTGCCTACTATGTCCTCTCCGACAGCCACTATGTCCTCTCCGACAGCCACTATGTCCTCTCCGACAGCCACTATGTCCTCTC
>JAOPHQ010004949.1:0-52500 GCA_030340625.1 Merluccius polli
TAACCAAGAGCTGGGGGTAGTTAGTTAACCAGAGAGGTGAGCTGGGGGTAGTTAGTTAACCCAGAAGGAGGTGAGCTGGGGGTAGTTAGTTAGTTAACCAGAAGGAGGTGAGCTGGGGGTAGTTAGTTAACCAGGAGGAGGTGAGCTGCTGGGTAGTTAGTTAGTTAAACCAGGAGGAGGGGAGCTGGGGGTAGTTAGTTAACCAGAAGGAGGTGAGCTGGGGGTAGTTAGATCATCCTCAACTACCGCGACGACCTCAACCCCCTGCAGGACGAGAACGCCAACGACCTGGCGCGCCTCAAGCTCGCCATCAAGTACTGCCAGAAGGAGGTGAGCTGGGGGTAGTTAGTTAACCAGGAGGAGGTGAGCTGCTGGGTAGTTAGTTAACCAGGAGGAGGTGAGCTGCTGGGTAGTTAGTTAACCAGGAGGAGGTGAGCTGCTGGGTAGTTAGTTAACCAGGAGGAGGTGAGCTGGGGGTAGTTAGTTAACCAGGAGGAGGTGAGCTGCTGGGTAGTTAGTTAACCAGGAGGATGTGAGCTGGGGGTAGTTAGTTAACCAGGAGGAGGTGAGCTGGGGGTAGTTAGTTAACCAGAAGGAGGTGAGCTGGGGGTAGTTAGTTAGTTAACCAGAAGGAGGTGAGCTGGGGGTAGTTAGTTAACCAGGAGGAGGTGAGCTGCTGGGTAGTTAGTTAGTTAACCAGGAGGAGGTGAGCTGGGGGGTAGTTAGTTAACCAGAAGGAGGTGAGCTGGGGGTAGTTAGATCATCCTCAACTACTGCGACGACCTCAACCCCCTGCAGGACGAGAACGCCAACGACCTGGCGCGCCTCAAGCTCGCCATCAAGTACTGCCAGAAGGAGGTGAGCTGGGGGTAGTTAGTTAACCAGGAGGAGGTGAGCTGCTGGGTAGTTAGTTAACCCAGAAGGAGGTGATATATTAGTTAGATAACCAGAAGGAGGTGAGATATTAGTTAGTTAACCCAGAAGGAGGTTAGATATTAGTTAGTTAACCAGAAGGAGGTGAGATATTAGTTAGTTAACCCAGAAGGAGGTGAGATATTAGTTAGTTAACCAGAAGGAGGTGAGATATTAGTTAGTTAACCCAGAAGGAGGTGAGATATTAGTTAGTTAACCCAGAAGGAGGTGAGATATTAGTTAGTTAACCAGAAGGAGGTGAGATGTTAGTTAGTTAACCAGAAGGAGGTGAGATGTAACCAGAAGGAGGTGAGATGTTAGTTAACCAGAAGGAGGTGAGATGTTCCCTGGTGGTTAGTCATAAGGAGTCAGAAGGAGGTGAGATGCTAGTTCCTGGGTTAGTCATTAACCTACTGGTTAATGACTAACCCAGGTTAACCTACTGGTTAATGACTAACCCAGGAAGGAGCATCTCACCAGAGGTGAGGTGTGAAGTGTGTATAAGACATCTACATCATCAAGATAAGATAAGAGACTAAGATAAGACAGCTACATCATCAACCTCTGATGGGTGATCTTGATGGCAAAGTATTTAATGTAATAAAGCCGTTATCATGGGAAGCATTAACCGAGCGTCTTCCCTGAGACAGTGGTGGACATCTGGACTCTTCTAGGTGAGGCATGGTGGAGAGATAAGTGTTGACCATGGCTGTGGTTACACTACAGTACACTATGGGGGGTTCGTAAACCAACGTACTTTGTCATGTAAACGCCTTAAACGGGTTGCGGTCGGTGCATTGGTTCTGCACATGCGCCAACAGGTCCGAGATCCAGGTCCACCTGGAAACCGCTGATTATCTTCTTGAGGAGACAGAAGTAGATGATGCTTTTATAATCCCTCCCCCCTCATAAGTCCTACATGGACCGCTGTCTTCACATCCGCTGGACCTGAAGTCCACAACAGTCTGTATCCTATGCTGCACAATGCTGAATGCAAATCTATGTAATTTATTTACTGGCATGGACTGACTTCAGTGGACCCAACAGCTGAGGTTCTCCTGGAGAATTAGAAAGGACACTTTAAAATATAGTTTATAGTTCATAAGTAGCACCACCAAAACCCAAACAACATCCCTCGGACGGAAACCCCGCCTGGCCGTCAATTACCGAGTCCACTTTCAATCCAACCTCCAGAGTACCTCCCGGTTCTGCTTGATCCGCGGCGTTATTATCCCACATTACTTTCTATCTTCATTCCACACGGAGCGGACGAAGCGGACGAAGCGGACCCGCCCCACCGCCCTTCCGCCCCACCGCCCCGGCGCCCACCGCCCCGCCGCCCGCTCCCACCGATGGCCCAGCGCAACGCGAGAGTGGACCGGCGGGCGGAGCGCGGCGGGCGGAGCGCCGCGCGCCGCTGCCCATCGGTCAGCTCATAAAGTGATTTGGTGTGGTTGGGCGGTGCAGGCGGGGGTGTGGTGGGGGGGGGGGGGGGGGGGGGGGGTGGTGGACCAAACAGGCTGCAAATGGGCTTGAAGATGGGTGGAGACATCCGCTGGGAGCGCAGACCCACAAGTCATTTTACGCCGGGATGGCTTCTAGCAATGCATTACGCAACCGAGCCCTCGTCTATTCCCATGGTGATGTCATTAGGGCTAATGAGAATATGAGAAAGTAAAAGGATGGAGCGCTTCCCTGAAACACAAACTGGTCGTATTTTTTAGTTGGGAATCGAATACTTTATTGCCCAGTAATGTCTTTACTGGATTCATTTGTCTCCTCTTCATTTGTCTCCTCTTGTCCATCATAATACATTTCAGATTCAGAGGATCTTATTTTATTTTAATATATATAATTATTTTTGCAGCTAGCACACATAACAGCACAAAAACACGACTCACATGTAGTCCTAGAACAAAAGAAATGCCACAAAAAGCTAAAATACAAATGTGTGGTATTGCATTTGGTGTAAAAGAGTTCCTTGTTATACCTTTTATAACTTTAATGTTGTCTTAATGTTAATTATACAGACTAAGCATAGTATTGTTTGACTCAAAGCCTTGCTTACCCATAAGCAAGAGAGTATTAAATGATGTAAATATATAATATTATAGCCTTGTAGTCTATTGTATTATGTAATTAATAATTTTCCATTTTTGAACCACTGGCTTTGGCTATTCTTTGGGTTTTGCAGCCAGAGTGGCCCCCCACTGTGAGCCCTGAGTGCGGCGCTGGGCTGGTTGTCCCCGGCGACGGCTCAGGGCCTGCGGCGCCTGGCCGGCGGTCGCAGGTAGAGTAGGGGTGAGGCGGTGGAGGAGTGACACCCTGGGGAGACGCACCCACACACTAATCAGGAGAGACACACTTTGAAACGTAATCCTGTTTACAACAGGTGCCATGAACACGGATACCGCTGTTTGACTTATTTTACTTTAATCCAAATGACATTCTTAGGGGATTACTTTGCTCACATTTATTTAAATATTTTTCTAATTATTCTGTCCGTTAACCAACAAAAGTATTCATGTTACAATTAAATGTGTAGACAAACTTTGTAACCGTTACCAACTAATTACAGAGAACTTTTACTTTGATGGGCATTTGTTGACTGAAGGTAAAAGGCATTCAATACACTTTTCAAAGTAAGAGCATAAAAAGATAATTTCAGAAGAATTTAAACTAAACATCCTTCTGACAATATGGTTTTTGTATGTGTGTGTGTGTGTGTGTTTGTGTATGAATGTGCTCATTGTGTCTGTACGTCATGAGTGCTGAGAATGTGTACATTCTGTGTGTTGTGTGGTTGTCTTGGATGTGTGTGTGTGTGTGTGTGTGTGTGTTTATGTGTGTGCGTATGTACGTGTGTGGGTCTGCTCGCATGCCCACGTGTCAATCTACCCTAGTATGTGTGTGCGGTGCCTGCATGCGTGTGTGGCGTGCATGAATACGTGTGTGCGTGTGTGTGTGTGGCGTGGCGTGCATGAATGCGTGCGTGTATGCGTGCGGCGTGCATGAATGCGCGCGTGTCACATTATCGGTTAGGTAAACGCCCTTCACCGCCCCGAGTCCCACGCCTTCCCCGCGGACGCCGGCCAGTGATGCGCGCGAGGACGCCGCAGCTCGTTAACGTAACGAGAGACGAGACGAATCTCACACCGGAAGTCTGTCGTCGCGAAGAGCCGTCCAACGAGCTCTCGCACGCGCACGTCTAATGCAGAGCAGGAGTGTAATGGACGCCCATTTA
Organism: Merluccius polli; assembly: GCA_030340625.1. NCBI lineage: Eukaryota > Metazoa > Chordata > Actinopteri > Gadiformes > Merlucciidae > Merluccius > Merluccius polli. The sequence continues at coordinate 4,157 of JAOPHQ010004949.1, forward strand.
GACTAACGTGGTTACGCTGCTGGCAGATGTTTCATCTCAGAGGGAAGTGATGCCGTGTTTCAGTGTTTCCTCCCCCCCCCCCTCCCCCCCAGTGTTTCCTCCCCCCCCCCCTCCCCCAGTGTTTCCCCCCCTCCTCTCCCAGTGTCCCCCCCCCCCTCCCCCAGTGTTTCCTCCCCCCCCTCCCCCAGTGTTTCCCCTCCCCCCCCTCCCCCAGTGTTTCCCCCCCTCCTCTCCCAGTGTCCCCCCCCCCCCTCCCCCAGTGTTTCCCCTCCCCCCCCCTCCCCAGTGTTTCCCCTCCCCCTCCCCCAGTGTTTCCCCTCCCCCCCCTCCCCCAGTGTTTCCCCCCCTCCTCTCCCAGTGTCCCCCCCCCCCCCCCCCCTCCCCCAGTGTTTCCCCTCCCCCCCCTCCCCCAGTGTTTCCTCCCCCCCTCTGCAGATCCACACGTCTTCGTATCCTTACGAAAAAATACCCGCAGGAAAACGCAACAATACGCTGGGAAAAGAAAAAAACCGTCCTCGGTTAACCCGGAAGTCCGTTAGCATGTTGGCACTTCCGGTTCCCTCGTCTCGAAGTCAGTGGGTTTTCCGAATGGGTTTTTGGTGAGATGTCTGAAATAAGGTCTGTGGTTTTACACACAAGCTTAAGAGATTTACACGTTTTGTTTTACAACATAAGATACGTCAGTAAATACCCCCACTTGTGAATTTTGAAGCTTTTACGTGTCTTAAAAAACTTCTGGCGATTGCATTAACGCTTCAAAAATCATAAAAGTAGTGTTCATTGGTGAAGATTATCTTGCTGAATAAAACGTGTGAGTATTATAAACTTTTGTTTGCCACAGAGCTTATTTTCTGCAATAATCCAAAATCCAATGTAAAAAACCCATTGGCTTGTTGTCAAGGGAACCCAGGGAGACGCGCACTTCCGGGTTGGCCTACAAAAATACGTCAGATAAATACACTCTGGCCCCGCCCACTATGAGCCAATGACATCACACACTCCTAGAGCTCCTATTGGCCAACCCGGAGACAAGGATTTTTCTCAATACAACCAGGAAGTTGTGTTCGTATCCGTATAAAATACTACCGGAAAACGCACGAAAGATGGCAGTGATTGATGATGATGATGATGATGATGATGATGATGGTGATGATGACAGAGTAGATACCAGATCAGGTTTTTAAATGTTTTGTCTGTGCCACGCTGAAAACAGTGTTTATTACTCTTTAAAGTCTTTAAAGTAAGTATCACTAATTAATCAATTGCGTTTCTTTCTTCAGCTACATTGAGGAGCAGGTTAGGGGTCAGGGCATCTCGCTCGGATCGGTGGTCAGGTAGCGGACGTTGGGGTTCGAACCCAGAACCTTGCAACCTTCAACCTTACAACACCCTAACCTCCATATCCATGCATGTTAAGAAATGACTCGTGTGTGTAAAAAAGAAAAAAAGAAAAAAGGAAAACACAGAAGTACTTGCAGATGTACAATAAATGTCAAATGTAAAATATTTGCTGTGGGATATACTGCAGTGAGATTGTATTTCACTACCCGGCTTACTGGGACCAGAACCTGCTGGTCCCATAGCCTCTGAGATGTTGTACCACTCGCCATATTGTTCTGTTCTCTGGCTTTCTACCCCCCCCCCCCCCCCACCTCTCTCTCCCCCCTTTTTCTGTCTTAATCCTTCAATCTGGCTCTCGGTTTTTCTCCCTCTCCCCCTTTTCTTTCTCTCTCTCCCCCTGTCTGTTCCTATGTCTCTCTACCAGTTCGTAGCTCAGCCTGTCAGCGCTCTCTCTCTCGCTCTCTCTCTCTCTCTCTTTCCCTGTCTGTTCCTATGTCTCTCTACCAGTTCGTAGCTCAGCCTAACTGTCAGCGCTCTCTCTCTCTCTCTCTCTCTCTCTCTCTCTCTGTCCCTCCCTGTCTGTTCCTATGTCTCTCTACCAGTTCATAGTTCAGCCTAACTGTCAGCGCTCTCTCGCTCTCTCTCTCTCTCTCTTTCCCTGTCTGTTCCTATGTCTCTCTACCAGTTCATAGTTCAGCCTAACTGTCAGCGCTCTCTCTCTCTCTCTCTCTCTCTCTCTCTCTCCCCCTCCCTGTCTGTTCCTATGTCTCTCTACCAGTTCGTAGTTCAGCCTAACTGTCAGCTCTCTCTCTCTCTCTCTCTCTCTCTCTCTCTCTCTCTCTCTCTCTCTCTCTCTCTCTATCTCTCTCCCTCCCTGTCTGTTCCTATGTCTCTCTACCAGTTCGTAGTTCAGCCTAACTGTCAGCTCTCTCTCTCTCTCTCTCTCTCTCCCTCCCTGTCTGTTTCTATGTCTCTCTACCAGTTCGTCGCTCAGCCTAACTGTCAGCTCTCTCTCTCTCTCCCTCCCTGTCTGTTTCTATGTCTCTCTACCAGTTCGTAGCCCAGCCCAACTGCCAGCAGCTGTTGGCGTCCCGCTGGTACGACGAGCTCCCCGGCTGGCGGCGGCGCCACTGGGCGGTCAAGTCGGCGACCTGCGTGGTCATCGGCCTCCTCTTCCCGCTCTTCTCCGTCTTCTACCTGCTGGCGCCCAAGAGCCGCTACGGCCTGTTCATCCGCAAGCCCTTCGTCAAGTTCATCTGCCACACCGCCTCCTACCTCACCTTCCTCCTCCTCCTCATCCTCGCCTCGCAGCACATCGTCTCCAACGACCCCAACCGCCAGGGCCCCCCCCCCACCACCGTGGAGTGGATGATCCTGCCCTGGGTGATCGGTAAGGACACACACACACACACACACATGTATGTGTGTGTTATATCTGTGGTGTTTAGTGTGAATTGTGAGGTGAGGAGTGTGTTATATATTTATTTAATGTTTATTTGTATAGGGACCGGTATGTAGCATAAACCAATGCCACACACCACTAGCCTAGAACTCTAGACGCCCCCTAGCGGCAGCACATTTATTTGGCAGCTAGGTAGGTCTAGCACGGCTCAGTCGGCTTTTTGGTGCTGGAAACACAAAGTATGTCAGACCAATCACAGCGTGAGGGGCGGAGTCGAAAGCCGGGCTGCCATGACGACAGAGTTGCGACGGTTCCGTGTTAGAGGTAAACAATGGCTGCTGCTGCTGGCGAACGGCTGTCTCTCCACTCGGCTTTGGCCGCGACTCTTCAAGACTTGAAGATAACATTTTATTTGAGAAAAGAACAAAGAACGGCACTGAAGTCTTTCCTCGAAAGAGTTCTGATTAATTACGTAGTCGGAGCCGTCGCTCTGACTACGTCACCTTCTTCGTTGCTCTGATTGGTTGTAGCGCTATCCTATTGCGTGCAGAGGGAACTTGAAAGACAACCGTTTATCCCGCCCACACTGCCAATGGAGCTGAGCCAGACCTTACATCTTTCTGATGTGGGTCTGGCGCCGCCAGGCTAACACACCACAGCATTTATAGCCTAAGCTAATTTGCAACGCCGGTCCCTAGATGGGCCTTTAAAATACATAAAACTCCACAACAAATACACGAGAGACGGCACAAAACACAAACTCAACAATAAATACGAACGTTAAAAACACATAAAACTCAGAACTCAACAAGAAAATACAGACAGAACACAGAATACAAGACACACACTATAATACAATAAAGCACCATAAAACAAGAAGCGCCAGATCCTTCATGACTGAAGACGGTGCGTCTCTGCCGTCTGTCTCCTGGAGGTTTCATCTGGACGGAGATCAAGCAGATGTGGGACGGCGGTTTCCAGAACTACATGAACGACTGGTGGAACCTGATGGACTTCATCATGAACGCGCTCTACCTGGCCACCATCTCCCTGAAGATCGTCGCCTTCGCCAAGGTGAGTCTGGAAGACGCCATTCATGAACTCATTGACTCTTCATGTGGCCTTCATGTGTTCATACACCTTGATGGAAGCGCTCATACGTTCATGCACTGCAGTGCGGGAGTGTGGACATTTTTATTCCCTTTCTTTACTCAATGCATATTTTTTTCCATGCAAGCTATTTCACAAAGTCTGTTACTCACAGTACATTGCATTGGCAATGTTTATGATTGATCATATTTTTGGTTTAGGTGAGTTTAGTATGACCAACAAATATATATAAAACCTGGTCATCATTTTTCAATTCCCACTTAGACATGTTATATTCCCATCCCACTTATCTTATAGATCATATTAAAGTGTTATGTTACAGACCAATGTTATATGGTACATGGTAAATGGACTGCATTCATATAGCGCTTTCTCAGAGGTATGACCAATCAAAGCGCTTTACAATTATTGCCTCACATTCACCCATTCATACACTTATAGACTTTATAGACTCTGAGCCATGTGTTTATCCCCAGCGACTTACAGTGAATTCAGATACATGTCATTAATGAGCAGGTAGGGGTTTCTTTGAGGTTTTAACCTCACCACCCGCCTGTTGGTCCCCTGTTATAACTGTTATAACTGTTATAACCTTTAGTTTCCCCACCGGTCCTCTGTGTTGAGTGACCCTGTCCTCCCCCCCCCAGTACAGCGGCAGCAAGCCCCGGCACTGCTGGGAGATGTGGCACCCGACCCTGGTGGCCGAGGCGCTGTTCGCCATCGCCAACATCTTCAGCTCCCTGCGGCTCATCTGCCTGTTCACCGCCAACTCGCACCTCGGCCCGCTGCAGATCTCGCTGGGCCGCATGCTGCTGGACATCCTCAAGTTCCTGTTCATCTACTGCCTGGTGCTGGTGGCCTTCGCCAACGGCCTCAACCAGCTCTACTTCTACTACGAGACCAAGGACATCAAGTGCAAGGGCATCCGCTGCGACCACCAGAACAACGCCTTCTCCACGTAGGTCACACACAGCATGGCATCACAGTTTATTACATGGCTTTGTTGAATACTCGATTCTGATTGGTCAATGGCGGCGTTCTACGGCCTGTTATTTCTGAATAGCAGACCGCCGCTATGAGTAACAGGCCGTTGCTATGGACGCTATTTCCAACTGTAGTTTCTAACAGACTATTTCTGTTTAGAGGATCAACCATAATGCAATTCCTCAACCTTGGGGTAACAGGAGATTGCTTTTATTTTATTAGCTGTAGTGGTTGGTTTGAAGGTACACTTTGTTTTGTACTTTTTTATTTAAAAATGTTGAAGTTGGGGTCTCAAGAATCTTCCGACCTAGAAATGGGACACCAAAATGTGATGTAATACTGTTAATTATAATGTGATGTAATACTGTTCATTATAATGTGATGTCATACTGTTCATTATAATGTGATGTCATACTGTTCATTATAATGTGATGTCATACTGTTCATCATAGTGTGATGTCATACTGTTCATCATAATGTGATGTCATACTGTTCATCATAGTGTGATGTCATACTGTTCATTATAATGTGATGTCATACTGTTCATCATAATGTGATGTCATACTGTTCATCATAATGTGATGTCATACTGTTCATCATAATGTGATGTCATACTGTTCATCATAATGTGATGTCATACTGTTCATCATAGTGTGATGTCATACTGTTCATCATAATGTGATGTCATACTGTTCATCATAGTGTGATGTCATACTGTTCATCATAATGTGATGTCATACTGTTCATCATAGTTTGATGTCATACTGTTCATCATAATGTGATGTCATACTGTTCATCATAGTGTGATGTCATACTGTTCATCATAATGTGATGTCATACTGTTCATCATAATGTGATGTCATACTGTTCATCATAGTGTGATGTCATACTGTTCATCATAATGTGATGTCATACTGTTCATCATAGTGTGATGTCATACTGTTCATTATAATGTGATGTCATACTGTTCATCATAGTGTGATGTCATACTGTTCATCATAGTGTGATGTCATACTGTTCATCATAATGTGATGTCATACTGTTCATCATAGTGTGATGTCATACTGTTCATGATAATGTGATGTCATACTGTTCATTATAATGTGATGTCATACTGTTCATGATAATGTCATGCCATACTGTTCATGATAATGTGATGTCATACTGTTCATTATAATGTGATGTCATACTGTTCATCATAATGTGATGTCATACTGTTCATGATAATGTGATGTCATACTGTTCATTATAATGTGATGCCATACTGTTCATGATAATGTGATGTCATACTGCTCATTATAACTTGTGTGTTTTGGTTTCCAGGCTGTTTGAGACGCTCCAGTCTCTGTTCTGGTCCGTGTTCGGTTTGATCAACCTCTATGTGACCAACGTGGAAGCCAATCACGAGTTCACTGAGTTTGTGGGCGCCACCATGTTTGGAACCTACAACATCATCTCCCTGGTGGTGCTGCTCAACATGCTCATCGCCATGATGAACAACTCCTACCAACACATCGCCGTGAGTGGACCCGCCGCTTAGGGGGAGGTAGGGGTTAGACAGTACAGAGACAGGTCATTAGGGAGCAGGTAGGGGTTAGACAGTACAGAGACAGGTCATTAAGGAGCAGGTAGGGGTTAGACAGTACAGAGACAGGTCATTAAGGAGCAGGTAGGGGTTAGACAATACAGAGACAGGTCGTTAAGGAGCAGGTAGGGGTTAGACAATACAGAGACAGGTCATTAAGGAGCAGGTAGGGGTTAGACAGTACAGAGACAGGTCATTAGGGAGCAGGTAGGGGTTAGACAGTACAGAGACAGGTCATTAAGGAGCAGGTAGGGGTTAGACAGTACATATACAGGTCATTAAGGAGCAGGTAGGGGTTAGACAGTACAGAGATAGGTCATTAAGGAGCAGGTAGGGGTTAGACAGTACAGAGACAGGTCATTAAGGAGCAGGTAGGGGTTAGACAGTGCATCCGTCTTCCCCAAAGATCTTTAATTGAGTTCTGCTTGTCTTTCTCCATCCGTCCCCAACAGGACCATGCAGACATTGAGTGGAAGTTTGCGAGGACCAAGCTGTGGATGAGTTACTTTGAGGAGGGCGGGACGCTGCCCTCTCCCTTCAACATCATCCCCAGTCCCAAGTCCACCTTCTACCTCCTGGAGTGGACCAAGAAAAACTTGATCAAGACCCCCAAGCCCAGGCACCACGACACCTTCGGGGTGTTAGGGGTGAGGCACATACCTGTCACCCCTTTACCCTTCTCTCCCGCTGTCCTCCCGTTTCAATATCTTCCCTTAAATCTCTCGTATTTTGAATATCTACTGTATATATATCTTTCTTATAAAAGGAACTAAAGGGACTAAAAGAATAATGTAGTTAACCCAATCCTTGTTGCACTGATATTTTAAAGCAAGTGGTTGCCAAGTGGTGATTTTAGGATTCCCCTTGTGTCTAAATGTAAGGGGGATGTGGACAGTGGGGGGGGGGGACGGCCCCGGGGGGCGGGGTCTCTCGGAAAATGTCCCTTATTTTCAAATCCAAATGTTGACAGCTATGGTGGGGATGCTAGGGACACACAAAGAAAATGTCAGTGTGTCCGTTGGCCCCGACCGCCGCCCACCCAGGACACTCTGAGCACGCTGGGATCGGCGCTGCTTTCTTTACAGTCGTGACCCATAGTTGTACCGGAGGGTTTGTATTGTTTGAGGACGGGGGTAAGACAGCGTGTATTACAGAGTAGTATGGACCGTGTCCACCTAGCAGCCATCTTGGCTTAATTGGGTGGGGAAACCTTCTAGTTCAGTTCCACCCAAGGAGCCAAACGCCTCAGAGTTGAAATACGAGAGACCTCCCAATTAAGCACTCTGGCAGGAGTTCATTATTAAAGACACACAGTGGTGTGTGAAGTACTAGAAAGTCATACTTCGGTAAAAGTACAGATATAGTATCTTAGTTGAACGTGAGTATTTGGGCTTCATGTGCCTCAACTTGTCAGTGAGATCGGCGGCTATTCACACACACACACACACACACACACACACGCAACGCGCTAAAAAGTACAGTACAGTTTGTAAGGATAATATTGTTATTATTATTGTATTTTAATATTATTTTTGCAGATTTAATTTTGCAGCGAGTAACGATGAGTCCGATGCAAATGTATTGATTGTAGTAACAGTAAATCGACAGAAATATAAAAACTCAAGTAAAGTACGGATACTCCACAAAGCGACTTAAGTACAGTAAAGTATTTATACTTCACACCACTTCTTGTGTAATAAACCCATGTTCCTTTTTAGAGGCGTGCGGCCGAAAACGTGAGACTGAACCACCAGTATCAGGTAAGAACGCGCTTTTCTTCTAATTTACTCCTTGGCGAGCCGTAAAACCTGCAGTTTGTCCGTTACGGTTTCCAGTATGCTTTTCTGTCTGACCTTTGACCCCTGTGCCCCAGGAGGTGCTGAGGAACCTGATGAAGCGCTACGTAGCGGCCATGATTAGAGATGCTAAGACTGAACAGGGGCTAACGGAGGAGAACTTTAAGGTATGTGTGTGCATGTGTTTGTATTCATGTGTGTGTGTGTGTGTGTGTGTGTGTGTGTGTGTGTGTGTGTTCAGGAGCTGAAGCAGGACATCTCTAGTTTCCGCTATGAGGTGATGGGGATGATGAAGGGCCGGCGGCAGAGCGGCGTGCCCGGCGCCCTCACCCCCGTGGCGCTCACCTCCAACCTGGGCTTCCCGGAGAGCTCCCTCAAATACTCCCCCAAGTTCGTGTCCGTCGACGGCCACCAGAAGCTGGACCTGCTGGACGTGACCATCTGCGCTCTGCGGCAGGGCGGGGCACACGACACCGCCAGAAGGCTGTCCAAAGGCACCGCCGCGCCGCCGCACAAGGAGCAGGAAGAGGGATTTGGTCACGTCACCACGCAAGATATGACCCCCCGCCCCGACCCCAAGCCCTCCCCCCCGAGCGGGGGAGGCTGCGGCAAGGCTGGTGTGGATGCTGTCCTGGGAGGCGGCGCGGGAGGAGCAGAACAGGAGGTGAAGGTGAAGGTGGAGGTGGAGGGGGTGCCCAAATAGGAAGAAGAGGAGGAGATGCGGGAGAAAGAGGATCATCGACACCAAGAGGGAAAGGAGTCACAGAAAGATTTCCTGACCTCAGGGTCGCCTGGTATGAAGGTCGGGTCGCGGGAGATTGCTGACGTATTTGCAAAAGATATTTGATGGGTTAATTTAAAAGGTTTGAATGGTCTCATAGAAAGGTCCTGTATATGCGACCTAGACTCATCACTGTGTGGTGAGATACGCGTATGTTGTTCACTGGGACATTCATATGAGCCACATGCTGATTGGGTTGAAACAATGTGTGGAGCAGATGCAGAAATCACAAATCTGGGGTTGCAAAAGGTTTTCAACCTAAAAATTGGTGTAAACCTTTTCGTATTATAGGCTCTTTCTACTTTTTTCTTTTTATACTTCTACTTTTCTTCTTATTAATTTGGCAGGTCAGGTCTTTTGGCAACTGGTTCAACCCTCATCTCCTCCTCGCTTCATTATTGTCCTTGAAGTGTCCTTGAGCAAGCAGCCTTGACATGGGCATCGATCCTGACAAGCTGGTTGTTGCCTTGCGTGGTTGACAAAGTCATGTTAACATGTTATACGTTAACACGTTAATACATTAACATGTTAATGAATTCACATGTTAATACTTTAACAATTTAGTATGTTAACGTGTCCAGCCAAGAGTGGCTGTCCTGTCCAGGAAAGTGCTATACCAGTGAAGCTAACTCACATTGTTCTAGTGTAGTTTATTTGGACTGCTGCTTAGCACACAGGATGCATATTCAAACATAACGTACGTTTGGTAGCGTAACATCCATAGACATTATTCAGAGACTTATCTGTAGGTAGCCTGCTGACCTTCCAACCAGTAAATCAATCAGTTATCACTTCATTAATCAATGATACTAAATCACCTATGTCAACAGGTAATAAGGGACGATAACCAACTACCGAACTCGCCAAATACTCAGGGAACGATGGCACTGGCAACTTAGCATTTTAGCATGTAGCTTAGCTTAAGTTAGGTTATTAGCTAAGGTAATTTTAGCTTTTAGTTTAGCTTCCTAAAACTATTTAGCCAACGACAGATTGACTATCGATGTCTTCTTCTGGTGTGTTACTGTTATTTATGAAAAACGGCATAATTATTAGCATATAAATATCATATAAAGTTGATATTCTCTGATGTTTATTCAAGTAATCATATGTGTAGCATGTCGATAGCATGCCTGATAATTCTGTATTTTCAAGAATTCATACCATAATAATGAAGTCTTTCAGTGTTGACCGTATTATCTCTATTAGTTTTGTTGTCATTGTGTTATTTATACATTAGACTTGAACCAAACTGTGTAGCCTATACAAATCAAAGTCATTGTTTGTTTTTTACAACTTACAGATTACAGATTATCATTTTAATATTATTGTTGTAGGCTAATGTTAGCCACACACTATAGCATGATCTGACAGAACTTAAAGATCAATATATTCATATTTTTTGCCTTTTTGTGCAGCTAATATAGATTTAGCCTATGGAGAGGTAGATAGATGGAGACCGAGTTTGTGTGTGTACTGTGTGCACAGTGTGTGTGTGCATGAGTGCATCTGTTTTTTATATGCATTTGTGTGTGTGTGTGTGTGTGTGTGTTAATGTGAGGAATGTGTTTTGGAGGGAGCTGCGACTCAGTAGACACTAACTGAATGAGGGTGCAGAGCTCCTGGTCACGCTGCGCTCCTCTGATCTGCTCCATGAGTTACCGCCGGGCGCCAACATGTCAGCTCTGGGTCCTTCAGAGAGACGCAACGCAAACATCTACACTAAATCAGAGGTTTCAGGTTTTATGAAAACATACTCACCATTTAACGATTAATATTGATTTTCTTTTGTAATGTCATTTTAAGTTATGTTTTAGGTGTAAGTTAATCCATACATTAAAAAGCTTTAACAATCTGAATGTGTTGACTGTAGACACAGACTGCTTCATGTCTCTGGTGATGGTAAAACTACGTAGCATCATAACATGCGGTTGCAACATATTGGTTCAATAAGACGATGCTGGCACACCAACGTATTGATGATGAAGCTCGCTGATTACCAAATTATTTAATCTCTTCTCAGCAAGACGTGTCCCTGCTTAAACCCTGCATTCCTCAACAACAGCTGGGACACAAGTGGGATAGAGGCACTTGCTGTGTGTGTCTGCCTGCGTGCATCTGTGTGTGTGTGTGTATGTGTGTGTGTGTGCGTGCGTACATGCTTGTGTGAGGGCATGTGCGTGTGTGTCAACATTGTGCTTTGTGCATTGATTTTCAAAATGCAGTTTGTTGAAACCATTGTTAACGTGAACAAATCTAAATACAGTGCCTCCCACAGCTGTTGGAGTCACTTAAGGTTGTATATGTTCATAAAGCATCCTTCAAACACCAGTCCAGAAGGCCTGAGGGTTACATGTAGGTTTAGGGTTATATATAGCTGAAGGTTTAGGGTTATATATAGCTGAAGGTTTAGGGTTATATATAGCTGAAGGTTTAGGGTTATATATAGCTGAAGGTTTAGGGTTATATATAGTTGAAGGTTTAGGGTTATATATAGTTGAAGGTTTATGGTTAATATTTATATAGCTGAAGGTTTAGGGTTATATATAGCTAGAGGTTTAGGGTTATATATAGATGAAGGTTTAGGGTTATACATAGTTGACGGTTTATGGTTAATATTTATATAGCTGAAGGTTTAGGGTTATATATAGATGAAGGTTTAGGGTTATACATAGTTGAAGGTTTATGGTTATATTTATATAGCTGAAGGTTTAGGGTTATATATAGCTGGGCAGCCGGGTGGCCATGTTCTCAGGGGTTCACCAAGTCTCAGTGAGGTTCAGGAAGTGCAGAGTCTGGAGGGAGATGTAGGAGGAGATGGATTGGCAAGTCCAGAGTCCCCCCAGCACTTCAAGGTCCGTGTAGACAGAGAGCGGTGGGCAGCGCAGGTTGGAAGGGGTGCAGCGCCGGGAAGGTCAAAGGTGCCGTTGTTTCCTGCAGGATGTCAGCCTAACAGTGATGGAGGTAAGGCACATGGTCATGATGAGCAAGAGGAGATGAGGTTTCTGGGCTTCCTCCAGGGACTCCCGCAGATGGACTCCATATGTCTTCGTTCTCAGGGGCCTCACGCTACCGCTGACGCTAACTATGAATAGTCCTTAAGTAAAGAGATGCTCCTAATGCAGTCCTAGCTCCGCCCCACAATCAACTCTATTGAATTCACCTGAGTAGCCGAAACTGGCTGAATTGCCTGCTTAGCAGCAATAGGTACACACGTAAATGATGCTAGCTATTGGAATTAACTCTCAAGAGAAATGTTATGACACGTTCAATCAAGTTCTGATTAAATGTTCTGTGCTCCAGTGCTTAATACTGGCCAAAAAGACGGCCAAGCAGCCAGACATGCAGCGTCGTGTCTTCGTCTTTTCATTTGAAACATATGACCAGAACACTGGCCTATACAAAAAACGATTGGAAAAACAACTTTTCTTTTGTTCCATTTTTGCAATGGTCTGCTAATTTCATGTTCTATTTTTCCATATAGTTGTCTTTTTGTTTTTAACAGACAAAACAGACCAAAGAAATTCCCCTTGATGTGAACAGCTGGGTTTTAAATCAGCTAAAACGAAAATTGCATAACCTTGAAACACAATCAGATCCAATTATATTTTATCAGGTTCATTACGGGTTCATGTAAGTTTTTTATAGGCTGGAAGTGAAACTAAAGTATATGGAAATATACTGTATGTTAGAATACTGTAAAATGTTATGAGAAGTGACTTTCATGCCACTGACAATACGTGCATGCTAACAGTTATGGTATGGCTTGTTGGTGTTCTGACTAGCCAAACAGAAGTTATTATAATAATTTGATAATCAATCATTCTTACGTTATTTTCTTAAGTAAAAATACCAAACACGTGTCAGCATGAATGCAGAACTATCTCCATCAGAGATGCATCCTCAGAAAGTTGTGTGATATACAGCACCTAAGGTGTTTCACAGAGTGCTGCAGATGGAGAACGGCAGGGGATCTAGTACGTAGCCCTGTGGGACACCAGGGCTGACTGATCAGAAGAGACTCCCCATGCTACCACCTGTCTGTTGGGAGGTCAATAGTTTACCTGCAGCTGGACTTGTCTCACTCTCACTCACCTGGGGAATGTTGTGTGTGTTCTGCAATTAAACATAATCCCAGTTAGGGTATTGCATTAGAAGACATCGCATTAGAATTACAGCTGATGCACAAACACTTTAATAAAGTGTGGAATCACATCGAATCATTGATTCATCTTTCAATAGTGTAGTCAACTAATAGTGCAAAGTATAAAAGTGTTTGGAAAGTGATGCACTTTTAAGCGTTATTATGAATATAATGTTCATGTTTAACTTTAAAGTGAACCACAGCCTAAAGGGTGCATAGTGATTAAAGAGCTGCTGTGCTAGAGAGAGACATTGAGAGACAGGCGAGAGGTCGGGTGATTGAGTGAACTTTGTCAGTATCTGTTTTTAATAATGTGTTCCCAAAAGCAGAATGATTACATTTTTGTACCCAACCTATCCCACCACATAAATCTTGACGCAGTATTGATGCAGTAGAGGACTGTTCTCTATGTGGCCACTAGATGGCGTGAAAAGACACTTTGACGGTCGGTCAAACTGACGTTTGCTGGCACTTGTTCAAACAAGATGACGTTTGTCCAAGAGAATGACTGTATCTGAATGAACTTAGTCTGTATCTGTCTTATTCATTAGTCTAGTAATTAGTAATTAGTAATAATTAGCATGTATCTGTCTTATTCATTAGTCAAGTAATTAGTAATAATTAGCATGTATCTGTCTTATTCATTAGTCTAGTAATTAGTAATTATTAGCATGTATCTGTCTCATTCATTAGTCTAGTAATTAGTAATTATTAGCATGTATCTGTCTAATTCATTAGTCTAGTAATTAGTAATTATTAGCATGTATCTGTCTAATTCATTAGTCTAGTAATTAGTAATTATTAGCATGTATCTGTCTAATTCATTAGTCTAGTAATTCGTAATTCGTAATTATTAGCATGTATCTGTCTAATTCATTAGTCTAGTAATTCGTAATTATTAGCATGTATCTGTCTAATTCATTAGTCTAGTAATTCGTAATTATTAGCATGTATCTGTCTAATTCATTAGTCTAGTAATTCGTAATTCGTAATTATTAGCATGTATCTGTCTAATTCATTAGTCTAGTAATTCGTAATTATTAGCATGTATCTGTCTAATTCATTAGTCTAGTAATTGGCGTCAGGCCAAATCCTGACAGCTAGTATAGTTGTAAAGTGCTGCTGCAGTCAATATGTAGGCTATATAAAATATAAACTATAAAATATAAACTCAGATAAACTATAAGTACATACAGCACATATCCACAATGTTTCTGTGCGTAGACACAGTTGAACTCCAGAAACAACATACAACACTTAAACACCAGCTCACGTCCCACACCTGGAGGATGTGGACAGCAGGGAGAGACCCCCCTCCCCCCCAGGTACAGACAGCAGGGAGAGACCCCCCCCCCCCCCCCCCCCAGGTACAGACAGCAGGGAGAGACCCCCCCCCCCCCCCCCCCCCAGGTACAGACAGCAGGGAGAGACCCCCCTCCCCCAGACAGCAGGAGAGACCCCCCCCGGCCCGAGAGGGAGGTGGGGCTGCAGAGCTGTCCCTGGGTGGTCCCGGTCTCCCCGTCCTCCTCGGAGCAGCGGTATAAAAGGTCTCCCTCCGCCCGCCGGGCTCCACAGCTCAGTGCTCGGCCTTGACAGCAGAGATGAACGCGCTCGCGGCCGCAGCCTTCACAGTCCTGGCGGCGCTGGCCGCCCTGCGCGGCGCAGACGCCTCCGCCTACGATAAGATCGTATACCACAGCCGCGTCCGGGCCCGGCTAGAGGGGTGAGTCTGGGTCCCCCCGGTGCACGGTTCTTTCTTTCTTTCTTTCTTTCTTTCTTTCTTTCTTTCTTTCTTTCTTTCTTTCTTTCTTTCTTTCTTTCTTTCTTTCTTTCTTTCTTTCTTTCTTTCTTTACTTTTTTTCTTTCTTTCTTTACTTTTTTTCATGTATCTATTTTTCCAATCTCTAACTTACTTTGATGATTTGCTTATAATGAATGTTTCATTATTATTTCTTGAATTGTTGTTTATTTCCCATGTGGGACTAATTAAGTTTCTAATTACGTTTTATCTTATCTTATCTTAGACTTCCTCCTTCATTGGTTTGGGGATGTGCTGACTGGCTGTGAATTCGGATTAGAGCGATAACTAAATGTGTTTTAATTGCACTTTTAATTAAAAGTGCAATTCATTTAACAGTGATCACGTGAATATGATTTAAGTGTTAATTCTGGGAGTGGATTATTTACAACGAGTTTTTTTAAATGAGAATACGAATATAGATTTATATTTGTGAATCATTTAGTTTATTGGGAGTGCATTAGTCATTCAGGATCACACACAGCGTCTCCCACACAGGATGCTGTCAGACCAGGACTAGTCCTCCTCTGAGCCTGCAGGGCGGTTCGATCTGGCAAAACATCCCTTATCGGAGATTTATTGTCAAAAACAGCAGGGTTGCACACACACACACACGCACACAACACACACACACACACACACACACACACACACACGCACACACGCACACAACACACACACGACACATACGCACCCTAATGTGTTTAACGTCTGCACACTTCTGAGGACTGGCTCTAACGTGTTCCCTGTGATCTCTTCCCCCCCCCCCCCCCCGCCCCTACCCCACCCCGCCCCCCCCGCCCCACCCCACCCCCCCCACCCTGCCCCCTCCGCAGGCCCAACGTGTGCGCGCTGCAGCAGGTCATGGGCACCAAGAAGAAGTACTTCAGCACGTGTCGCAACTGGTACCGAGGGGCGATCTGCGGCAAGAAGGCGTAAGTATTACCTGATGATGTCTCCAGCAGACCCCGACCCCGGTCCCGGTCCCGGTCCCGGGGACTGGACCCCGGCCAGGACCGTAGAAGTATTTCCACTTCTTAGACCGAGACGAATAAGACCCAAGACGCTCACGCTTCCCTTATTGCGTGTATTTATCACCGGACCTCTTGTCACCTGCTGTTGTCTTTTTTTTTTTTTTTTAATTTTTAGTGTTTTCTGTCTTTCATGGAAACTTCATGGAAACTTCCATGAATGGGTCGTCTCCATAGTGACGGACATCTGTTATCTTCCCGGTATGAAGAGCGCATTTCCATGGCTTTTCCATCCGCCTATTCCCGGGAACATCTCCTCCTACCTAGCAGAACCTTCAGCATCGCACATCTGTATAAAAACCCTCAGGGGCCCCTCGCGGAACCGCTGAGGTTGTGGAGAAGTCAGTCGTAAAAAACGGATCCATTGCGGAAAAAAACGGTCTATGGTCGAGTCTCATTCAGATTTCTATATTAATCCCGGGGTGGGGTGGGGGGGGGGGGATTATTGAATTTTGAAAATAGGCCGATAAACATATCAAACGGAAGATTGTCTCTAATAATATATATTCACCAAGGAAACAGATCTCAGTTTGAACACAGCCAGAGAGAAAACTCGGTGTACCATCTTAGCCAACTTTGTTTAAATCTTGGAAAATCAGCCAAAACCGCTTTTCCAGTGGCTCCCTCTCTCTCTCTCTCCCCCCCCCCCCCTCTCTCTCTCTCCCCCCCCCTCTCTCTCTCCCCCTCCCCCCCTCCCCCCCCCCCTCTCTCTCTCTCTCTCTCCTCTCTCTCTCTCTCTCTCTCTCTCTCTCTCTCTCTCTCTCTCTCTCACTCTCTCCCTCTCTCTCTCTCTCTCTCTCCCTCTCATTCTCTCCCTCCCCCCCCCCCCTCTCTCTCCCTCCCTCCCTCCCTCCCTCCCTCCCTCCCTCCCTCCCTCCCTCCCTCTCTCTCCTTCACCCTCTCCCTCTCTCCCTCTCTCTCCCTCTCTCTCCCTCTCCCCCCCCCTCTCTCTCCCTCTCTCTCTCCCTCTCTCTTCCACTCTCTCTCCTCCCTCCTGTGTTTTATTCCGTGGTCAGGAGCTTTCCAGATGTAAATTGATTGGTTTACTTTCTCGATTCACGTGGAAACCATCAGACGCCGATATAAATAACAACGCTGGTGTTTTGTGCTTGTTTAGTGCGACGCTAATCGCCCGGGAGGACAACAAACACTAAACACGCGACAGAACAACGCACATGGCTGTCACATGTTGCTTTGAGTTAATCGCCGTTCGCCCGCTGTTGTCTTTTAATAATTAAAAAGGTGTTTGATTAATTTTCCACCAAAGCCTTGTGATATACCACCACACACTCTTCAGAGGAGTATAGAGATCTAGGCCTACAGTAACACATACACACACACACACACACACACACACACACACACCCCCACACACCCCCACACTAACTAAGTAATGGTTTCCAGTGCCGGGGCCAGGAGTGTGGTTCTCGGCCGATGCAGACACAGTTCTGCTGACTGGGTCTCCACAGGGCTTGTGTGTGTGTGTGTGTGTGTGTGTGTGTGTGTGTGTGTGTGTGTGTGATCTCATCGCCCCCTTCAACCCCCTGACTCTGTTTTTTACTCCGCTTCAAAGGCCGTTTCAAACAGAAGGAAAGAAAGGCAGACAGGACAGATAGACAGATCTCTCTCTCTCTCTCTGTGTCTCTGTGTCTCTGTTTCTCTGTCTCTCTCTCTCTCTCTCTCTCTCTCTCTCTCTCTGGCTGTTTCTCTCTGCCTCTCTCTATCTCTATCTCTGGTTATCTCACTCTCTCTCCTGGTGTCGCTGCATCAGCAACAAGTCTCGACCCGAAGAACTTCCACTCTACTTTCCACACTATCTTCCACATCACTTTCCGCCCCACACTGCCCTGTCAAGTCAAAGATAAGCGACTATAAGTACAATGTCTCCGGTTCCCTTCCAGCTAGCCGCTATGAGCCCCTATGAGCCTGGACCATGTGAGATCATCTGAGTAAACATCTCTGGTTCCACAGAATCCAAGCCTGGCAGCTTCATGGTCACCTGCAGTAGGTGCAGTGGGGAATTCGGTTTAGTGTGACATGAATATGATGGATGCTAATATAATACCCAATACAAGTATGATAGTCAGAACGTAATCCCACCGCAACATGATGATGATCCGACGCCAGTTTCCCGTCGCTCCCATCCCAGACAATGGTGGATGGAAGCGTGGTGTCTGGGGTTAATTTGCAGGCGTATCGCGCGGTTTTGGCGGAGGCGGATAGTTGATACAAGAAAGCGCCGCGCTCATCAGATCCAGAGCTCCTTATAAATCAATTCTATAAAACCATCTTCTATAAAGAAAAAACAAACCGAGGCACTGGGGGTTGACAGGCCCACAGTTTATGACCGCGCTGAACGATGACAATAGGCTGTGCATTATGGGAAATATATCATTTTATGGAATATTTCCCATGGATGTGATTTTCTGTTTTACTTTGATCTGTTTAAATAAGTTTAAAAGCGACTAAGCTCATCTTCTGACTCCTACTCTCCTTAATGGCCGACACTTCGTCCAGTTGGATTTTGAGAAAGTTAGTAGTTTGATATAGAGCAGAGAGTACAATTTTTTTAAATAAAGAAACCCCAAGAAACAGCCAATCAGGACAGAGATGAGTCAGAAATTATCCAGGAGCCAAAACTCACAGTCAACCCACAGTCACATATTCTGGCGTATTCGGACTCACTAATAGCTGACAGATCGCTAACAAATGGCGCTCAAATTATAGCCCACCTACAGCAACTTTAATGACTTATTGTAATGAGAAAAGTTAACATTCCTGTATGGAGATTTCACGATAACCGCAGTGTTTACACAGTTTTAAAAAAAACATACGAGTACATAAACTGTGTTGGAGACTGTAATGAACTCATCTCAGTTCACCCACATGGAATGGTTTACTGTTAATAGCATTAAATTCACACGGTATTGTTTGCTAAGTTTTTATAAAAACATCATTATTTTTTACCGCAGGGCTGATGTTGAACCGCGGGGGAGGGGAGGGTCTGCAGTTGCGTACATTCACAGCTGTCATGCAACCTTTTTACGGCCGGTTGGTCGACCCCTAGACTATAAAGATGGCCCATAAACAGCTGCTGGCTGGCGTCCACGAGCCTTCATCCGCAGCCGGGAGATGTGATTTAACGCCACTTTATCTGTTCTTGTCTTAATTAGAAAATATTTGTCGGTAATTACTTACAGAATGATAGAAGCGAAGTTAGTTAGAAAGCTGATGTATTGATACATGAAAGGATTATGTTGTAATGCAGTCGTCAAAAAACGATGTGTTTCCATCGGGGGCGTCCTTTCGCGGTTCCTTGTGTCATCAGCGTTTTCCAATAATCTAAACTTTAATCACACTGTACCATTTCAAGATAGAGTATTCATTTCTTTGGGGTTAACCATGAATGCTCAAGGGCGACTTGTTTAGGTTCCAGTCTAAGGAAGCACATTACCCAGTGTGTAGCGACGGCGCTGCAGCGCTAGAAGGCCCCTCAGTCAGTCTGGTGCCATTTGGCCCTGGGTGCCGGGATTGTGTGATCGCACAGTCCTGGCAATCAGAGATGTAAATGGAGAACATCTGAGCAGATGTGAAAGACTTGAGGCTGCAGTGAGCTACACCACCACCGTAACTCAGCTGGAACCGCCATAGAAGCCAGGAAGAGACCCTCGCTTACCTCGCAGCGTGTCGGTGGAAAGACGAGGAGGAGGACGGTGGAAGTGTGGCGGCGTGCTGTGATGCTGCTGTGTGTGTGTGTGTGTGTTTGAACTCCTTGTGGTTTGGTGTGCTTGGCAGGGTGGTGCTCTACGAATGCTGCCCAGGATACATGAAGATTGAGGGGATGCACGGCTGCCCTGCAGGTACAACTTCTGCAGCACCACCAGCACCTGGGCGGCAGGATGGTCTAGTGGTTGTTAGACTCCCAAGTGAAATGTTATGGGTTCCATTCCCAATATGCCCCGCCTACTGGTATGCATCCTTGAGCAAGATGCCTACACACTAATGACATGCATCTCGATTCACTGAAAGTCGCTTTGGATAAAAGTGTCTGCTTAATGACTTAATAAACACTTGAATAGTTCATCTCCCATCCCCCTGAGGAAGCTTTCCAGACCATTACAAGTAGGCTGGGGCCATTGGGAATTGAACCCAGAACACTATCCTGCTCCCATAACTTACTTACAGGTTGTTTTTCTCTATATTGGTTTTGGAGGTTTCCCTGTTGACTCTTGAGTCTTGTCTCCTTCCCAGTGGCTCCTATTGACAACCTGTACGGCACCCTGGGCGCCGTCAAAGCCAGCTCCACCCAGAGTTACTCTGACAGCTCCAAGCTGCGGGCGGAGATTGAGGGCTCTGGGTCGTACACCTTCTTCTCTCCCAGTAATGACGCCTGGGATCTCCTGGACGAGGTAAGGCTTGGTTCAGGACGGGGGAAAAACCCCAAATAACACCAACCCAAGTGTCAACCTCCTTCTTTTCTGATCCTGTGCAGGACATGAAGAGCGCGCTGGTCAGCAACGTGAACATCGAGCTGTACAACGCTCTCCACTACCACATGGCCAACAAGCGCCTGCTGACCAAAGACCTGAAGAACGGGATGGAGGTCACCTCCATGTACAACAACCTGGGCCTCTACATCAACCACTACTCCAACGGGGTCAGTCTGGTTTACAACCCCGGGGTCCTGGGGTCCTGGGGCACGGGACCAACAGTGGTCAACAAGTCACAAAGATTTTGTAATATGGTAAATGTGGCAGTTTAACACAAGTCTGGACAAGGTTATAGTGAACAATGGCGTTCTCCATGCAGGTGGTCACGGTGAACTGCGCCAGGATCATCCACGGTAACCAGGTGGCGACCAACGGCGTGGTGCACGTGATCGACCGCGTCATCGGCTCCGTGGGGAACAGCATCGCGGAGGTCCTGGACGTGGATGACGACCTCACGACGCTCACTGTGCGTACACACAAGAGAGACACCGGTGTCATACTCTGGACGAGGCGTTGCCCGGTGTTTCCTCTTCTGGCTCTCTGCAGCTTCTTCCCTGGTGTCTTTTCTTCTCCTCTTCTCTTCCAATCTGTTCTCGCTTATCTTCTCTCCTCTCTTCTTCACTCCTCTTTACTTTCCCTCTCTTCTCTCCTGCTCTGTCTTTTCATCTCTTCCCCACTCCACTTATCTTCTCTTTTATTCACATATCTATTTTTTCCTCCTTTGCTTCCTCTCTTCTCTTCCCCTCTCAACGTTCCCCCCTCTCCTCTCTTTGCTCCTGTCCCCTGGTCCATTCTGAAGTATATGATTTTCTGGCATTATTGCATTCATGTATGTGTATCATTATCATTATTCGGTATATTACTGCTATGTTCCTCTGCTTGCAGGACATGGTTCGTGACACCGGTCTGCTGGAGAAGCTGGGAGAGCCAGGCCAGTTCACGCTCTTCGCTCCCACCAACGAAGCCTTTGACAAACTGGGCAGCGACGTGCTGGAGAGGCTGATGAGCGACAAGGACGTCCTTAGAGGTAAAAAAAATAATGAATGGACTACGAATCCCATCTTTCTCTTCATGGTGTGGGGCAATGGGGCAATGTGCAGACAATAGTTTATGTTTACTAGGCTTTTGGTGCTTAGTCACCAACAAAAGCCTGTTTTTACTTATTCCGCTTTTCCGTGGAAGACCACAAAGCGTCATAATCACAGATGAGGAATGGACTACAAATCTCATTTTCCTCTTTATGGAAGTTTTGGCTCTCTTGTAGGAGAGTGCAGGCGCCATAAGTTGCGGCTCTTTAAGATAGATTGATAGATAGATACGAACTTTA
Source organism: Merluccius polli (assembly GCA_030340625.1). Taxonomy (NCBI): domain Eukaryota; kingdom Metazoa; phylum Chordata; class Actinopteri; order Gadiformes; family Merlucciidae; genus Merluccius; species Merluccius polli. The sequence goes on from JAOPHQ010004949.1 coordinate 25,946, forward strand.
TTGATCCCGTGAAGGGAAATTCAGTCGTCATAGCAGCAATGGTACATATTGTGCAATTACCTAAACAGAGTAAATGAAAATAAAAATATCAAGAAAATAAAGAATAAAAATAAGATAAGATATGTACAAAAATAAAAACAAAGTGAATATAGGATGCAGGGATGCAGTGGTGCAGTAGATGAAACTGTGCAAAATGGTTTTATAAATAAATATACAGTAGTGCAAATTAATTGTGAATTTTAAAACACAGAAATATAAATAGAGTAGTGCAATGTGGAGACCATATAGGGACATGGGGGGTGTGTGACAGAGGGTGTGTAAGGGGTAGTGGGTGACAGGGGGAGGTTGGGGGGGTGGGGATGATAAGGTGATGCAGAGGGGTGTGTGCGCGGGGGGGGGGGGGGGGGTAGAAGGGGGCTGAGGGGGCTGTGAGGATGACCTGGGGGTGGTAGGTGTGAACGTAGGGGGGTGGGGGTGGGGGTGGGGGTGTGTGCAAGTGGTATAGTCCATTTTAGTCCATATGTGTAATTGTGGATCTGACAGAGGCAGAAGAGTTGTAAAGTCTTATTGCAGTTGGGAGGAACGATTTTCTGTATCGTTCCTTCTTAAGAGGCATATAAGGCAATGTGCAGACAGTAGTTTATGTTTACTAGGCTGGATTTCTTTTGGTGCTTAGTCACCAAAAAAGCCTGTTTTTACTTATTCCGCTTTTCCGTGGAAGACCACTAAGCGTTATAATCACAGATGAGGAATCCACAGACAGCTGACAATTTGTCTGTGTCCGAGCCGGAGAAGAATATAATAGACAAGGAGATCATAGCGCATAATCTTGCATGAAATGTACAGTGGAACGTTACCAAGCAGACAAATTATTTCGACACTTACAACATTCACTTTGGAAAGAAAGATTAGATCATAATAAATTATCTGTGGGAACATCATCTCTGACACATCGTCTTGCTTGCCGTATATCCACAATGTAGAGTAATCACATTTCTCTAATTCTGCAACAACCCGCATATGAATATTCACATACTGTATATTTAAGATGAGATGTACTTTGGTCATCCCAGACGGTGACACATCAGAAAATACAGGACAGTAAGCCTAAAATAGGAACATGCTAAATCCACAAACAACAAACTATCTAATGAGGTGCAGGAATATAAACGCGTAAAGCACATGTATTCAGATTTAGTTAATGTATTTCAGATGATGCGTGTTCTGTAGAGGAAGCCGGTCTCACTGGCAGCAGTTCAGTCTTATTATTAGCCCATAAATCAGCCTGCTGCCCAAAAACAACATAAGTGGATAAAGACCCCTGTTTCGCTCAAGGGCCCTACGGACCCCAAGGTTCCCAGGGTAGCCAGAGCCATCCGCTCCGCTGTCCTCAGATGCACCTCAGATGTCTGGATGTAAAACAGCAGTTTGTTGAGTCTGAGGCCAACTTATAGCGGCTTAGTGCAACAGGCTTTCTGCTATAGCTCATCCAACGCGCGTAAATAAAAATATTATCTGCTTTGGTTGAAAGTATTCAACTATTCACACAACATTCCTTCATGACAAGTCGTCCTATAATGTATTGATTCTGTGAAATTCAACTCGAAACAAGTCACACTGATTTGTGATTGGTCAGTTAAAATTTGTGTTGAAGATGATTGGTTACATTTCCTGGAGTTACCCCCAACAGTCGATTGTTTATTTATTTATTCATTTATTTATTCATTTATTTGATAGGGACCATGCGTATTTATGAACATTGTATAAAAAAACACCATGTAAATATGCCAGAGTTAGTAAAAATAACTACTTTTCATCTGCAGTCCTTAGGTTCAACTAAATAACATTGCAGACACACAAAAATCGCCCAACTAGGCATAACCATCTTGCAAGTAACAACGACAAGCTTTACTCCTCTAAATGGTACGGTCCAACTGGGTAAACTGGTAGGGTTGATACTGTGAAATGGCTGGCGATGGCTGAGCAACACCACACCTGGTGCTGAAATAGGGGTCCTGTAATAGTGGTTCTCACTTACGTACCCCTAGGGGTACTTTGAAGGATTGCAGGGGGTACCTGGAAAGTTTTTCACTAAAGTATTTCCACCACCCATTTAACATTCATGTTCACCAAATAATATGCACATATGTTATTTATATACATTTGCATTTGGGGAAAGGGGAACTTGGCTGAAAAAATAACTTATGCTCCCCATACATCAGAAGACTTGGAAAAGATTTGGAAAAGACTCTTGGAAAACTATCAGCTCACAGCTGCTCACATCTAAAGACAAAGTGTTGAGAGTTTTTAGTCACAGCCGAGTCTCAGACTGAGATTTTACAAAGACTGTGAATCTTGCAGGGTCACTATTTACAAGACTACAACTAGATTATGTTATTCTTTTTTTCCCACCATGCAATTGTTTCCCATCATGCCCTTGGTAGAAACTGTCAGGTTTCCTGTTTCCGCTTTTGTCAGAGCTCATCTATTGGTTGTTGATTGTGTTACGTCACTGCGACTTGCGATAATATCAAACACGTTTGATATTATCGCAAGTCCAAGACTCGGAAGAGACTGATCTGAAACAGCGCAGATTACGACCTTAAACTTAACGATCGAGACGACGGGAGCGCCCTGTGACTCCAGTAAAACTCCTAGATTTACTGAAGACTTTCAGTTTTTAGTCTGGGACTGTGAACATCTTTCGGTGTAAGCCCAGCATTAAGAGGGAGTACATTAGTAAAGACAGTTTGAGAACCGCTGCTTTAAAACACCTCTGAAGAAGAAGGCATGGATGACAGGAACGCGGGACGTGTCCCTTAATGTCCTCCTGCAGCTCTGCTGAAGTTCCACATGCTCAACACGGTGCAGTGCTCCGAGGCCATCATGTCGGGAACCTCCTACGAGACGCTGGAGGGCAACAACATCGAGATCGGCTGCGACGGCGACAGCCTCACGGTCAACGGCATCAAGATGGTGATGAAGAAGGACATCGTCACCACCAACGGGGTCATCCACCTCATCGACCAGGTCCTCATGCCCGACTCAGGTTAGACTGTTATACATAGTGCAGTAGGGGGTCTAATCTCGGGATGCCGTTGTTTGTTCATGTTTGGATTTGTCGTTGGACATCTGAGTTTGATATCTAGATGATGTGTTAAGTGTCTGGATTCTGTGTTTAAAATCTGAATTCAGTGGTTATGAGTGTCTAGACTTGTTGATTCATGTCTAGATTCAGTGATTATTAACATCTAGATGTATTGATTGACGTCTGGATTTAATGTTTGGGTGTTGAATTTTTTGGTGTGTAATGGTTTGGTGTTTAATGGTTTGGTGTTTAATGGTTTGGTATTTGATGGTTTGGTGTTTGATGGTTTGGTGTTTAATGGTTTGGTGTTTGATGGTTTGGTGTTTGATGGTTTGGTGTTTAATGGTTTGGTGTTGAATGGTTGGTGTGTAATTGTTTGGTGTTGAATTGTTTGGTGTTGAATTGTTTGGTGTTTGATGGTTTGGTGTTTGATGGTTTGGTGTGTCCTCTAAGCTAAGCAGGTGATGGAGCTGATGGGGCCGTCTCAGACCTTCTTTGCGGACATGGTGACGGAGTTGGGTCTGGCTGCAGAGATGAAGTCAGGCGCTGAGTACACTTTGTTGGCTCCGTTCAACGCTGCCTTCACTGGTGAGTCCTGCACCCGTCACTACTGCTACATAATGAATCACCAACACCACCTCTATCACCATCATCATCACCACCCCACCACTATCACCACCACTACCACCATCATCACCACTTCCACCACTATCACCACCACCATCATCACCACCATCATCGACACATCACTATCACCTCTACCATCATCATCACCACCCCACCACTATCACCACCACTACCACCATCATTACCACTTCCACCACTATCACCACCTCTATCACCATCATCACCACTTCCACCACTATCACCACCTCTATCACCACCATCATCACCACTCCACCACTATCACCACCACTACCACCATCATCACCACTTCCACCACTATCACCACCACCATCATCACCACCCCACCACTATCACCACCTCTATCACCATCATCATCACCACTTCCACCACTATCACCACCACCACCATCATCACATCACTATCACCTCTACCATCACCACCATCATCATCATCATCATCATCATCATCATCATCATCATCATCATCATCATCTCTATGTGGCTAAAGCGCTACTCCCAGACATTGTGGAAGGCATGATTGACTCCAAGGTAACATACTGTAGGCTTCATGTAATTGGAGGACCGCACACTCCTGACCGGACGATCGGTTCCCCCCCAATTTGAGACTCACTATTTGCCCTCGGATTTCATGTTTGGGTCTTCTCTGCAAAAAAAAGAAAATAAATATACGTTTTCAAATGTAGGACATGGCCTCAGTCGCCATGTCTCAAAGAACCGCATGTAGCAATGGAAATGTCAACATCCCAAATAGATGGAGTAGGTAATCCATAAAGCCGCAAGCGTTTTCTCACGGTCATACGTGGTGAAAGGAATTGGAGGAATGTGAGGTTTGTGGGAACATCTCGTATGTGACTGCGTGTTACGGCGCTGCGAGGCGGGCTGGTCAGAGAGGACGTCTCCGCGTCTCTGTGTTTTACACAGCTGGCCAGTAAATCACGCCACAGCTGCACGCCAGGTGAGGGGTGTTCAATCTGCCGCGTAATCCCCCGCTCACATAAACAGTAGAAACCTATCATAACAGTTATTTATACCCTTTTTCCACCAACATTGGTGCGTACATGCAGGTTTGTTGGAAACGCGGGAAACCCTCGACAAATCGGTCATTGACTCCTTTCCCATTGCCGGTAGACCAGTATGCCTTTCTGTTTTTTAAAACAGGAAAACAGGGTTAATAAACAGTACAAAGGTGGACACTATCACTTGTGATGTCACTAGAGGGTAGTGACATCACAATTTTAAAAGGCTTGTAATGGCTAATCACACTCCTGACCTGTTGGTCATAATAATAGCGATGTTAGTAACAGTTGCATTTTAGTAGCTACTCTTTATATAAGTACTACTACTGAGTCATTTATTAGACACTTTTATCGGAAGCAACTTAATGTGAATTTTAGATACATGTCATGAAGGAGCAGCTAGGGGTTAGTTCGTCTTACTGACTGTGGACATTGGGGTTCGAACCCAGAACCTTTAATCTCTGAGTCAAACACCCCAAACACGACTACACTAGCCCTACCTGCCCTAGTAGCTGTAACATTATTCACATAATGACATTAGCTAAATATTAGGTAAAATATTGTCATAGTTCATAGTGTCTGTGTGGTCCTTCAGAGGAGGTGATGTCCATGGACCACAGCATACTGAAGGTCCTCCTGGAGAACCACATCCTGAAGAACAGGGTGGTCCTGGGCCAGCTGTACAACGGCCAGCGCCTGGAGACCATCACAGGGAAGTTCCTGAGGGTCTTCATCTACCGCACGGTAGGTCCTCCCCCACCATGACCCCCTCCTAACCCACGCCTCACCCTACCTGCCCACAATGCACCTGTCTCTACCTGTCTCTGATGCCCAGTCATCTCCGCCCTTCCCCGCCCATCCATAGCTCCCTACCTGTATCACAATATCCTTCATCCTACCATACACCCGACACATTAGTCATCTCTGTGTCGTCAAATCAAATCAAAATCAAATCAAATGTATTTGTATAGCCCTTTACAATAGCCGAAAGGTACCCAAAGTGCTTTACGGCAAAGCCATAAAACAATACATAACACATACATAACATACAAATACAATGAAAAGTGCTGTAGTGCTGCAGCGCTGCAGGGGATTAATTAAAACCTTCCAGAAATACATAGAAAGGAGCGGACAGAAAGAGTCCACCTAAGAAACAGGAGGACTGCCCTGGTCACAATCGAACTCCAACCTGAAAAAGTGTTAAGTCTTAAGCTTCGATTTAAAAAGGCTGAGATCAGTAGTGGTATGAATCGAATGTCGGGGTAGGGTAAAGGATGACTCGGAGATCCTACCAGGTCCCAGGTGACCTTCCCTATGTCCTTTACCCTACCCTACGTCCATGGCACCCACCCTCCTACCCTACCTGTCCCCCAATACAGCACCTTCGCCCTACACCCTACACTACCCATCCCCCAGCAGCCATCTTCCCTCCTACCCCACACCCTACTCATCCCCAAACTAACATCTGCTCCTACTATCTGTTAGGTTTAACAAGGAACTGGATCCACAAAGCAGACTGTTGGTCTATCACTCAGGTTTATTGTCTCTCAAGAATTAACAAAAAGAAACAAAGGAAATCTGTCTAAGGGGGTCGAGGTCAGGTAAGCTGGACGCTGGGACTCAGGACTGGATCCGGGAAGGCTGGGAAGAGAGCTGGCGGAGGCAGAGGAGCTGGACACACACTGAAACTGCAGGGAGAAGGAGTTGGCAGGGCGTTATATCCAGTATTTCAAAAAAAAGAAGTCAGATCACGAAGAAAAAAAGCTTTTTCAAACTAAGCGGCCGGAAGGCTGATTACCACAAGAGTAACTGACGAACTGGTGAAGACAGGGAGGTCAGACTGGGCTTAAATGCAGGAGGTGGTGAGTAGAGGCAATCAAGCAAACCAGCAGCAGGTGGTACGTGGAACCAGGTGTGGTTGATTGCCAGACGATCCTGCCTAGGCCAGCTGACAAACAGAAAACAAAAACAGACAGACCCAACACTATCCACCTTATTCTGCCCATATCCTAACCCCTTTCCCCACACACCAATCTTTGGTGACCCAAATCTAGGCGACCCAAGCTCATCATATCGTTAACATAGCGTGTTATTCCCCCGGGACGGCGGGTTGTTTCCGCAGGCGGTGTGCATTGAGAACGCGTGTCTGGTGCGCGGCAGCAAGGAGGGAAGCAACGGAGCGATTCATCTGATGAGGACCTTGCTGCAGCCGGCCCAGAAGAACATGTATGAGATCCTGGTGGGAAATGGAGGATACAAGTGAGTTTGGCCGGCGCCGGGACGGGAGGGAGGGAGGGGTCCAACCGATCATCATCAGAGAGCGTGACTTTCGGGAACACAGAGCAGAACATGTGCTGACTTGTTGCATGACCTCACTGCGTTGGTTCTCTTCTTCTTCTTCTCCTCCTTCTCCGGGGCGTCGCTCTCCGCAGGATCTTCCTTTCGCTGGTGGAGGCGGCCGGGCTGACGGACCTGCTGAAACAGGAAGGGGACTTCACGCTGTTCGCCCCCAGCGATAAGGCCTTCAGGGGCGTGAGCGAGGCAGACTTCGCCCTCCTCAAGGGTGCGTTGAAACCGTTTACGCTTCCTACCGCCGTCCTCGTTGTTTCATTTGATGATGTTCAATGATTCAGCTCCTAAACACATCTCAGAGATCAGGAGATTCGGCGGGGGTCGGGTTCCCTTTTACTCATGAATTTAGTGATAGGAAGAACTGGGAATGCATTTTGATGGATGTATGTATGTAGTGTTTTTATTTCTGTTAATAATTCTAATAATAACAATCCAATTAGAGACCAATGGATGATTGGGGGCCATGTTGGTACAAGAGCCAGGTTGAGGAATTAGGCCAAGACACCGGGGTTAGCACCCTACCTTTAGTGATCACAGGGAGTCGGGATCTAACGCCAGGTTTAACGCCACCATCTGGTCTCCCATCCCAGGGTGGACCAGGCACAGCCCCACTTAGCAGCGCTAAGGGCCACACAAAGCACTTTTCATTTTTATGTCTCACAATTTACTACATATACAACCATGCCAGCGGGTTGAACTCCTCTGAACCAAGTGTCCGTGATCAATCAATCAAACGTTATTATTAGTGGTGGGCCGTTATCGGCGTTAACGCGCTGCGACAACGCAAGACTCTTATCGCGCGATAAAAAAAATATCGCTGTTAATCTGTGGGTTATGATCGCCCCCCCCCCCCCCCCCCCCCCGTCGTCGGTCATATGAATGCCTTCGACAGAATTCAAATGAGCCATTTTAATCTAGATTAATCTAGATTAATTCCAAGATTACAGTGAGATTAATCTAGATTAAACAAATTAATCAATGCCCACCACTAGTTATTATACACTACTTGATTAGAAGACAGCTAAATGAAAAAGGCAGGTTTTGAGCTCCTCTGGCAGCCAGTCACTTACAGAGATCATGTACTTTGTATATTGCTATTAGACGAAAGACAAAACAATAAATTAATTGAATTCATCCAATTACTTTCCTGCACGTGTTTCAGGTAACATGAACGCCCTGAGGACCATCCTCCTCTACCACTTCAACAACGGCATCTTCATCGGCGGGGGATTGGAAACGGGGGTGACCAACCTGCTCAAGTCTCTCCAGGGAAGCAACCTGAGGGTGATGTTTGTAAGTAGGCCACACACCAAGAAGTGACCTGAGGGTGATGTTTGTAAGTAGGCCACACACCAAGAAGTGACCTGAGGGTGATGTTTGTAAGTAGGCTTACACACCAAGAAGTGACCTGAGGGTGATGTTTGTAAGTAGGCCACACACCAAGAAGTGACCTGAGGGTGATGTTTGTAAGTAGGCCACACACCAAGAAGTGACCTGAGGGCAGGGGTGCAACTACCCAGAGTCAGGGGGGTATGCAAAAACCATTTTGGCGCCCCCCCCATAGATATTACGGGTTGCGCGATTGTTGAGCGGGGGGGGGGGGGGGGGGGGGGGTGGGGGGGGGGTGCTGCGCGATTGTTGAGCGGGGGGGGGGGTGCTGCGCGATTGTTGAGCGGGGGGGGGGGGTGCTGCGCGATTGTTGAGCGGGGGGGGGGTGCTGCGCGATCGCTTCCATCGCTTTGGCGCCCCCCCTTTGGCGCCCCCCTTTGGCGCCCCCCTGGTGCGGCGCCCCTATGCGCCGCATACAGCGCATACCCACTTTTTGCGCCACTGCCTGAGGGTGATGTTTGTAAGTAGGCCACACACCAACAAGTGACCTGAGAGTGATGTTTGTAAGTAGGCTACACACCAGTGCATCCATGAGATGTTTCTTGCATAGCATAGTTCCCCATCTTAACTCGTCAATTAAAATAAAGTGTAATTTTGCAGTGTTAGTTATTGTCCGTTGAGTTAGCACCTGTCATTATGTCTGTGATTTATTACAATTGAATGAACTTTTGTACATTTAGCGCGCATAATGGGGCATTAGTGACATCGAACAGAAGAGAAAAGCGTTGTGTGCCTCACACTCTCGTCCTCCATTATGTCTTTTGTGTTTTGTGGCTTATCTTTATGCCTCCCGCAGGCAAACAACTCCATGCAAGTCAACTCCGTCAAGGTGCCAGAGTCTGACGTCATGGCAACCAACGGCGTCGTCCATTTTGTCGACAGCCTTTTGTACCCCGGAGGTAATAAAAACAAATCCCCGCTTGGTCGGGAAAAAACAAGAGAGCTGCACCTTGGCCAGTGTTGGTGTTGTCCTTTTATTGTGAAAGAGTTGTGAGAGACTTCCTCGCTTGTTGTGCAGACATCCCGGTCGGGAGCCAAGACATGCTGGCGCTGCTGCGGCGGATGATCACCTATTTCCAGATCAAGGTAGGGAACAAACGCCCTGCATGTTTAATCACAAGGCCTCCAGGTTCATAGTGGGCGGGGCCTGCTGCCACACCTTGACAAACACACAGGTGTGAGAAAGTCCCCTTTCCCTTGTTTAGGGAACCAGCTATTAAATCATTATCTTTTTAATGGTTTACCTTAAAAATAATGAATTATTTTGTCCTGTAAGGACACGCAGTCTTCTGTCCTGCAGAAGCTCTTCAACATATACTGTGTGTGTGTGTGTGTGTGTATGCGTGCCTGTATATAATCTTAAACAAATCTTAACTTAATGATCCCTATCTTTGTGACTAACAGTACATCTCAGGATTCAGATATCAGGAAATTCCCCTTACCTTCATGAGTAAGTAGCACATTATATCCTCCTATCACGACGTCACGGAAACATAATGTTACTCTATTTTAATCTCCGTTAAACTGTTTTAACTCTGTTAATATGTTTAAATCTGTTTAACTGTTTTAACTCTGTGAATTTCTGTTTTGTTTAACTGTTTTAACTCTGTTAACCTTGGTCTAACTCTGTTTTTAACTCTTTCCATCTCGTGATGTCATCAGAGCGGGTGGTCACGCGTGTCGTCCAGGGAGGTACAGTAAACTAAAATACATGATGCCATTGTCAGGTGATTCACAGTCCAGTTAAGATGAAATCAAATGATAAATTATTCAATAATGAATCACATATGTATCATCATAGAATAGAATAGAATACAACTTTATTGTCCACACAGGGTGGAAAACTGTTCTTGACATATAAATAGTTTCACAAATTTGCAACAATTTGTTTGCTTTCGTTTTTTTGGTATCGTAAAATCTTCTTTCTTCATTCGCAGCCCCAGAGGTTACCAAGGTGACCAGGGTCATCCAAGGAGAGAGTACTAAGGTAACCCGGGTCATCGAACGTCAGCCATCTGTCAAGAAGGTTACCAGGGTGATCGATACGGAGCCCATCATGACCACAGTGACCAGAGTAGTAGGTAAATACCACGTGTCCATGGTCGTTGATGTAACCATGGCTACAGCCTCCTGAGACCATCTTGATATTCAGATTCGCAATGACTTTCAGGCTGCCCTTTGCTGGGCAGTTATTGATTTCCAAATATGGGCGTGGCTTACTCCAGCCAATCAGATTTAAATAACTAAGTCACGCTGTTGCTCTCTTCACACTTACCGAATCAAGTTGGAAGTGAAGCAAAAACATCTCCTCCGCTGAGAAAGGCCTTCCATGCAAATTTCTGTTCATCTTTTAACATCGTTATTCTGTCTATTCCAGATAAAAGTCTAGCAATCTGCTCCGTAGTTTGCTAGACTTTTCTCGGGTGCCGCCGTTGTTTCCTTGTTCGTCGCGAACTAAAACTCCCTCTATCGGCCCGTCGATTGGTCCGTCCACTTTTGGGGTTTTAAAACGTTTGTTTCAAGGGGCTGGAGGCCAGACTGACCTTCAGCTAAAGGTGTGAGAAACTGAAATGTGAACTCGTGTGATCAGGATGGTCTCGCGAGGCTAGGATTAATCTGGGACGCCTCTGGGATTAATACAGAATGGTCCAACAAGTCTAGGATTAATCTGGGACACGTCTAGGATGAATAAAGATGAATAACGGACCGTCTTATCTGAACTTTTCCAGGGCCTGAGTACTCTGTCGGCCGGGGGACCACCAACATCGCCATAGAAGGTCAGTCACAGATCTCTGCATAATCACAGGGGACAGGTTAGTTCAGTTGTTAGGGTGTTTGACTCCCAGACAAATGGTACTGGGTTCGAACCCCACAGCCTAACCTGTAGGCAAGGTGCCCTAACCCCTACCTGCTCCTTAATGACATGTTTCTGAATTCACTGTAAGTCACTAAATGTCTTAATTGTCTGCTAAATTAGTAAAATGTGTTATGTTAAAGTTAGTTGACAGTTTTTTCCTGTTGTTGCTAAGGAGACGCAGGTTACTTCAGAAGCAGCGAGGGGAGCCTCAACGCCGAGAGGATCTCCTCGGTCATCCATGGTAAGGCTGCGCACCGTCCTCCAGGTGGACCAGGGCTACTTCCCTATTCGCAGTGCTGTCTGAAATCTGAGAGTACAAATCTGATTCCCTATATAGTTCACTAATACCCATAATGCACTGTAAAATAACTGTACAACTGATCACTTATTTCCTCACAATATCCCATGATGCATAGCGGTGAGATCTAACACGCGTCCGCTTTTTTATGCAACCAATACACACACATTTCCGAGGGCCTAATTAGTGTCCGAATTCCTCCTATTCCTCCTCCTTTGTTGTTCCCTTAATAGTATGTAAAACTGTATAGTGTTCACTAAAGAGGGATTAGGGAACAAGTGAACGACCTTGAACAACATGGCTCAAGTACCTGGACTTGGATGTCCAAAATAACACGCTGTAACGCGACCATGTGAAGGGTGGTAAACGTGTTTCTCTTCCAGGTGACGGCAGAAGGGCCTCCCCGTTACGCAGAGTCCCAGGTAAAGAAACTTAAACTTAAACTGAACTTTTGGAGTCTGGAGATGACACTTTATGGTTCTTTGTGGTTTTTTTGGCCCAATCGTCTTTTCCTTTTTGTTGCCAGCTGGGGCCAAGAGGAGAATGAACGTGGTCCGGAACCAGTGATCTGGGCTGGAGGGACGAGACCCCAGCAGAAGGTAACCACCCAGGGATCAACCCAAACGGAGGAGGAGGAAGAAAGAGAAAGGAGAGGACAGCTCTGGTCTGACATGGTAAAAGTTCGTGGGTGAAATGGAGCACAACTGGTGTACGTTACCAAAAAATACAAAATAAACCCAAACCACTTTGTTTAATAATTCAATGGTGCTTTTTGATGTAATATTGGGATGGGGGGGGGTGGGGGCAGTGTAAGAGGCCAGCTTGGAGAATTGCTGACCCCTTGCAGTCGCCACTCAAGGAAAACGTTGGCAGGACTACAGAAGAAAAGTTGGAGAGGCTATAAAATGTCTCAAAATCTGTGCTATTAACCCCGAAAGCCGAAATTCCTAAACTGTGTTTTGCTTGCGCTGGAGGTGAGGTCTGAAGCAGAAGAGGTTTTAATGACTGTGGATGATGTAATGAATCTCTGGGCGATAAGGGAGCTGGTGTCGTACGGTCAAATCGTGTCGACGTTCCTGTCGCGACATTCCTACTCCTCTACTTTCCGTTGAATCTCCTTCCACTTGTGTGTGTTTCGCTTTTTTTTTTTTTACCTTTATGTTCATTTATTTTTGTTTTTAAGTTGTAATATTTGGATTTTTGTCAGTTTTTTTTTACTGCTTTTGTATTTTCTTGGACACAATTATTCCATAGCATTCCCTCTAAGATGTTAAGATATTTGAAACATATTTGTCATACATTGCGCCTTACGATTGGTCCGTATTACAGCCTAGAACTTGGTGTAATTGCATTGCATCAAAATAAGCCAGTCATACTCAACTCACTACAGAAACATGTATGGTGACGGAAAATAATAAATAAACACGTGTGCTTGCTTGGTTTAATAAACCGTCTTCTTCCATCAAAGGTAAATTCACTCTAATTCCAACATAAGAGTCGATGAGTTTATATTGAGCATGAAGGAGATGAGCTGCAGCACATGTGTAAGATGAAGAGCAGAAACCATTAAAGATGGAACTTACTCAGAAGTATGGAAGGAGTTTCTGGGGATTTAAAGTATGAAACGCTTGTCCAAATGCTGAATTTACTGAAGTGGTGTGCCCACACACACACACACACACCCCTCACCCTTGCACACAGCAGAACATATGACAGAGGGCTGAGATATTGTCTTTTGACATTAAATTGAGATATATGATGCAGATGATGCCAACATCGGCTCCTTGTTTTGGAGATACACTGCCTGCTGCCAAGTGTTTGTTATTTGTTATTTTGCTTGGCATTAAAAAACAAAGAAATTAAATTGAGAGAAAAGTAGAGAAAGAATAATTGAAAGAGTGAAATAAAACGGGATGTGGGAAAGAAATTGCTTTCAAATGAACAGTAACCCACAGACAGTAAAATATGTTAATCAATCACAGTCCAGCTCTGTTTCTACAACCTAACCTTCACTTCAATGCCAATAAATATTACCAATAAATACCTCTAAAGTTGAGCATTGTGATCATGGGCCAGTTCAACTGAATATGACAATCGTGTAAAGTGGATTTATAAGGGAACCCTGCTGTAACTGAAACCATACTGGCAGCTGGAGCCATCCGAGCAGCATGCCGTATTTCATGCAGAACATCAGATGTTACAGCATTTCCACAGAACTGGAAGAATGCTGTAAACAGATTACCCCCCCGCAATGTTCCCCCCCCCCCCCCCCATCTCCAGTGGTCCCACACCAGGCGCTGACCTCTCTCCACTCCCCAGCCGCCAGGTTTGGGGGGAGTTTAGGTTACACACCGCAACACGATGAGGCCAGCAGGTACATCCTCCCAGGTCCATCAGCGTTTGGGTTAGGGTTAGCGTTAGCTCGCGGCTCGGAAACACTGCCATAATAATCAGTGGAAGGTGCTCCACTGGCCGTGTGGTGCTCCACTGGCCGTGTGGTGCTCCACTGGCCGTGTTCAATGCGTCCGATGACAAAAAGAAATCACTGAGCTTTAATTCTCATTGGTGAACCCTAGCGTCATGAATGATGTCATTCTTTGTACATTGATTGTTTTCCTGACATTGGGGACATTTACGTATCACTTTTCTAAGCACTTCGGAAATAAATGCGTCAGATTCAAATAAATCAATGTAAGTCTCTTTGGATAAAAGCGACTAAATGATGAGTAAGGCGATATTGAAGGTAATAACCAGCCTCTAGATCTGGCCTTTCTAGATCCTGTCCACCTCGGTGTAACTTAAGCTATTTTACCACCAGGTGTGATGTTGATTAGCCATTACAAGCCAGTCAGTATCTCAGTACTGTATCACTAATTCTATCAATAATTCAATAATTTGCTGACAGCCTAAACACTACGAATAAAACAGTAGTTTTTCTTGATAACTTTAGACTCCTACAGCCGAGCAGGTTTAATTCTGTCACCATGGCAATGTGTTTCTTGTCATCTACTGCAGCAGAATCTAAAGTTGCACAATCTGGCTGGCGGTGGCTGCCAGAGGAGCAGAAAAAACAGCCCAATAAATATGTCTCTGTCGGTTCCAGGCACTGGATTTGGCCAGGAAACCTTTAAACGTTTTCCAATTTACTCGGTTGACTACGTGGCTATTGGTGGTGAGCTCATAGCTATTGTCGCATCCAAGCTTGATGCATATCTGTGTGTCTTGATGTCCTGTATTGTTTTGGTGTCACAAACAACATTCCTTAACATTATCCATTGCTACATCAACAAAACAACAAATCAACGAGGGCGATGTCCCGAGGACAAAAACAAATCCTGAAAGATGAAACTGTGATCTAGCATGTTGAGTCGTGGACACACCTCGTCTTCAAGATGTCTCCCAAACAATCTTTTAAACTTAGTCCGACAGCAGCTGCAGACGGAGGCCAAAGCCTTGCATAAATCTAGCTTTGCTGGAACGACCGGAAAAATAACACACATCCAAATAGTATAATGTGGGCCTGTCCTGCTCCAAAATATACTCATTTTATTCCATTACATTTCTTAAACTGTAGGATTAGACATGGATGTATTGGTTTTGATTCGCTTCCATTGAGATATTGCTGGCAGATACAGTCAGTGCACCGCTCTGAGCTATTTTTGCATTTTTCTATGCCAAGTTTTTGGCATCGAAATTGTGCTTATTGATTATTATACTGCAAATAGTAAGCCCAGTAATACTAAGAGTAATGCATCACTAGTGTTTTAGTGCATTGGAAGGTAATAGCCATTGCTTAATATTTGCAGAAGTTTAAGTGTTGTCTTGTTTAAATTTAAATTTACATCACAATAACACATAGGTCAAAATAGTGGTAATAGTTACTTGCCTGGGTCCAGACCTTTGAGTCTGCCCAGTCCACCGAGTGGACTGATTCTGGTCTGGCATCATGACATGAAACAGCGGTTTCTCAGTTGAAAAAGTGATTATCTAATGAACGCCGTGGGGGGGGCTAACGATTAGCCAATCAGCGCCACAGGCAGGACTAACACCGCTGTCAAGCTGTGCACTGGAACCAGGGAGGAGTAATAACAACAATGGCAACCACTATAGACCAGATAGACACTGATATCAAGGCTGTTCTAAATCGAGGTATGTTGAGGCATGTCTTCTCAATATCGCTCAACATCATAATTTGTTTTTACTTTGCTCCACTCCACTTTAAAACCCTGGCAAAATCACTATTTTGGCATGGCTACGCATCAGTGTCAACTTAAAATTACGTTAGATTCAGGTATACAATACGTCGGTCTCTAGACTTTGGCCTCCGTTTTGGCCACAAGAGGCTGCAAGTTAACAGAAAAGGGCACATTGTTTCAGTGTGAGCTACGAGAAGTGGAAGGCACCAAACAACGCTGAGTGGACATTGCTCTAACAACCTGCTGCATCACAAAGGTAAGTAGCACCTCAAAGGGTCAGAACATTGCTGATGAAGATGTAAGGCACATCAACATTCCTGACCACGACACGTCGCAGAATTGACATGTGTGAAGCAGTAACCAGGATGATTGTTGAGACTGCAAGGGGTCGTCTAGAACCAAGAAAAGGTCCCCAAGAACACAGCCTGAGAGAGAGCCTGTGCTCAAGTTACAGCCTCAGACAAAATAAGCATCGTCTCTCGCCGCACAAAGTCCTCCTCTAATTCTTGAAGCCACTCAAGACTCACACTCAAGAGACATGATGCAGCTTCTGACATTGCTGCCAATTAATCCACTTTAGAAGTGATGCTAGAACAACAGCGTCATATTGAAGAACTTCAAAGACTCGAAGCTGACGCTGACGCAAACAGAAGACTGAAAATGTGCTATAAGCCAAATGCATGCATCCAGAGCGACTGGAAATTATGCTGAAGAAGCTGAAGGCCAAGGCTTGACAGCAAATATACGAGAAGAGTGAATGCTTGGACAAAGAGATAAATGAGTTCTGGCTAAAGCGCTCAGGGAAGCCATCACTATGAGCTGTCTTCCTGTACCTGAACCAATAACGTTCCACGGTCACCCACAACCCAAGACTTCAAGGCACTCATCGATAGGAAAACCTTATCTGCCAAAGAGAAGATTTACCACATATTTACGTATGTGGGTGGACCCGCCAAGAAGGCCATCCAGAGCTACTTCCTGCTAGATACAGAGTCAGCCTAACTTGCAGGATGGACCATCCTTATAGAGGAGGTAATCCATTCCTCATCTCCAAGGCCTTCAGAGACAAGCTTGATGCATAGCCCAAGATAAGCTCCAAGGAAGTGTGGAACCTCAAGAACTTGCCAACTTCCATGGCAGCTGTCAGCTGCCATGTCTCAGATCTGAGGTCTTGAAGTACTCAACAAATGCAATGAGAACCAGAAAATTCTCGCTAAACTTCCGGACCGGCTGACCTCAAGATGGAATATAAAAGTCGTAGAAGTGGAAGAACAAAGTCACATGTTCCCAAACTTAAACCACAGCGAACTAAGCCAAGGCAGATGCGAATGGGTCATGTTTCCAAAGAACAGACCATGGAGTCAAGGTATGAGTAACCAACTCAGATGAAAAGGCTGCTGCCATAAGCTGTCTTCTGAGATTGCAGATCACAGTCTACACAAGGATGAGTCAATCTCTGAGTGAATCAAGCTTTTCAAGAGAAGTTGTGCTTTGGCTGAAATTTGGTAATCGCTCAAAGGACTGTGAAAACAGAAAGGTCTGTGATACGTGTGAGAAAATGCAGTCACAATAATCACACCAAGGAAGAAAGGCCTGATAGAAAGGAAGGTGGAATGGCAAGAACATCAAGTGAGGCAATATCTAAGAGAGTCATCCAGAATGTCAAAGACAGCCATACCTCCACAATCATACCAGTGTGGTTGTCAATGACAAGTGAGCCAGATTGTTAAGTTATTGTGTATGCACTCCTTGATACAGTCACACAACCTTTATCCTTGAAGAGACAGCAAAAGCTCTTAACACCAAGAACGAACCAGTCCAACTAAAGCTCTCCATAATGGCTTCAAGAAACACAGTTTTGTCCTGCTGGAAACTGACTGGTCAAACAGGATAATCCCTCTGCCGGTGACCGACTCAAGAGAATTCATCCCATCGAAGAGAGATCATATTCCCACCCCAGAGACTGCAGAGGTATGGCCTCATCTTGAACACGTTCCCTACTTTGCTCCCTACTTCGGAGAAAGAGCTGCTGTGCACCGCCACATTCCTCAACAGGATCTCCGATTCCTGTCAAAGATGGAAAAAGGACAACAGTCAGTATGAAATGCCGCTGCTGTTGAGGCAAGAAAGGCCCAACCTACCTAACAACAAGGTATGCACTGTCCGCAGCCTCAGATGCCAGGGAAGGAAGCTGAAAAGAACCTAGCAGTACTTCAAAGACTACACAACCTTCATTAATGCTGCATTCACGTGGATTCAGGCAGACGGTAGACGGCAAACCGGATATCATTTTAGTGGATGAGAGCAGGATGGTAAAATTAGGTGAGACTGGCAGAAAATACCAGCAACAGTAACGGTAGATGGCATTGCCGTCCAATGTTAAAATAATTAAACTTTTTGCCATCCTCCGCGACGGAATTTACAACCGGATGTTACGTAGCTCCCTCATGGGTGATCTGGACAACGAGAAGCTAATAATTTTGGTCCAACAACACCTGGAATTATATTTGGAGCTTGAAATCCTACCAAGATATTACAAGAGAAGCTGACATATGGCAGGCATTTGGCACAGAGCTAGGTGGAATACCAGGTAGGTAATATGGAAAGTTTGTTATGCTATATTAGCTTAGGGTATCTGGCTAGCTATTTATTTTGTGTAGCCTACTGAAAGATTCTCCACCATACACGTGTGCTCGTCTTCTCCCAGAAATAACTGCTTTTGTAATTTGTTAAATAATTGGAATAGTATCCCAGCAAGCCAAATGACGTCAGGTTGACGTCGTCTTGACGTCATTCTGTGACGTTCCGGACTAGGCTAAATTGGCAATGTTTTGGACGTCATAACCAAGACGTCAAGTCGACGGCTTTTTAATGACCCTAAGCCGACCACATACCCGTCCAGTTTATGTCGTCGAGAGGACGTCTTGTGACCGCATCCTGGAAATGACGTCCAAATGTCCCCCGATTCAGCTGTGCTCTGGCCCATTACGAAAGCAGCCAACATGTGATTGCAAATAGACATTGCCTTTACAAGATGGTGTTTATAAAAAAGTATACATTTTGAAGACACAAATCAAACACCAAACTTATTAAAACAGAACACTTTATTTTGTAGAAATTAACAATAAGAATCTGGAAAAACTAAAAACACTGACATTAGAACCGTATTAAAATATTAACTTTTTAAAAATATATTGAAACAAGAAATGAACAAAAACTTTTCACTTGGCATTATGCAAAGGCGGGCTTCGTCTTATAACCCCCTCCACCAGACCTCCCGGGTGCGTGTTTCAGGTAATCTGCCACCACGGCACTGATGGCAGTTTCGGTCGCTGTTCTGTCCCATCGTTTGACAGCGTCTGTAATACAAAATCAATCAGACTCTCAGACTTTGAAAACATACATTCTTTAACAGGAAAAAAATATTAATAACAATGTTGTAATTACGTTGCGCTGAAATGCTGTTAGCAGCTAGCAGCAGGCCTTTGCGGCCTAGTTGAGAAAATACGATAGTTCGCGTGTATTAGCAGCTAGGTTTGATTCAACAAAAGAAAAACACCAACATTTAGGAACGTGCAGCCTCTCTACGTACGGTGTGCCTGGCAGTGACAGTATTTTACTACAACCAAACTCCGAGAACATGAAAAGGTTACTTACTTTACTCTCTCTCTCGTGCTAACACGCTTCCACCGCTGCGTCCTGACCTGCTCTGGTGCGTGTTGGACAAATGCGTCACGTGCTGGGTCGTAGGTAGGTCACACGCCCACTTTCTTATACGTCGGCCTATATAATTTTTTGATGGTTGTTTGTCTATTCATTTGTCTATGTATGTGTGTGTCTGTGTATAAAATAAAAATAAAACATTTAAATAAACGCAAAAAAGGTTTTGGATGCCTGAGAGCCCGATTGGGTCGTGATGACGTCCAATCACAACTAGTCCGATCAGGCCGAGAATATGACCATATCACGACATTTACTTGTGCGCAGACGGACAAGTACGTTCAAGAGAGCCCAGTGGGGTCGTGATCAGACTTTACTTCTCGTTTGTGCGTAAGTAATTGGTTGTGATATGGTCATATTCTGGGCCTGATCGGACTAGTTGTGATTGGACGTCATCACGACCTAATCGGGCTCTCTCGGACACGTCCGGGTCCGTCCGTGTTTGCTGGGATGTCTTTTCATACAGTCCAGACATGCAAAACAAGATGGACCAATTTGAGGGACCGCTACAAGAAGGAAATCAAAGCTGATGAGAAACCAAGTGAGTCAGTTTCTGGCACCAAGAAGACGTGGAAGCTGATCCCCTTTCTGACCTTCCTCAACCCTACCATCAAGGATAGGCCAACCAGCATGAACCTGCCTCAAAGCCCTGCCTCTGACTCTTGCACAAAGCCTGGAGTCTGCGGAGTTTGTTGTCCTGGACCTGGTCCCTGTGGAAGACGAGACAATGGATGAAGACCAGGAACTTGGAACATCCTCTCCACGTATCTCCCCTCCCACATTACCTGCTACTTTGACCACCACGGTCAAACAGGGTCCAAAAAGAAAACATGTGGGCCAGCCAGTGACCAGTGACCAGACCATTGAATTTGAAGACAAGCTCCTGGGAATTATGAGTAAGAAAAATCACGAGGATGAACTTTGGTGTCTCAGCCTGGCTCCTAAAATGCTAAATCTGTCTGATGATCAGATTTTCAGTTTGGTGTAACTCACTTACTTTATGAGATTCATTTTTCATAATTTCATGCAGCTGATACATTTAGCAGGAGTTATCTGTTTTCTGGTTCCAGGTTGTATGTCATGTGTGACAAGGGATATTTGTATGTTCTTACTTGAGAGAGAGAGAGAGAATGTGTGTGTGTGTGTGTGTGTGTGTGTGTGAGTAGATCATCTCTCACTCCACCCATATGAGGTATTCACATATGAGGTGTTAGTTTGTTACCAAAGCAAGCAGCGCTGTTCATTTCTTAAGACTGAGCTGTGTTAAAAAATGCAATGCACATTTATGCACTTAATCAAAAATTAAATAAATATGCACACACTGTATGCTATCCCAAGTGGTGATCCGTGTATGTATTAAGAAACTGTAGTAAGAAACATTGCAAGTTCATAAATATACAATATGACAATGCATTGACAAGAGCTTAGCGTTTTAAAATGTGTTTTTAATAATCTTTGAATATAATAGACTTTTTAATACCACATGAAATTTCCTTTTAAAGTCCTCCAAAGGGCAGCAACTTGGAATGACACTTCTCCAGCAGGAGAGACAAAGTAGTGAGTGTCTCTCCCTGTCACTAGACAGAGAGAGACAGGGATATAGTCTCTCTACCTGTCTCTCTCACTGCCTATGTTCCTCTCTCTCTACCCGTCTCTCTCCCTGTCTAATGAATCACTTAATGAGTTGGTGGACGTCCAGAAACTGTTTCCAGGGGTTTCCTGAACTGTTTGGTTTGACTTCCCTGGTTGTGAAGGCTGTCTCACTGCATGGTTGGCCACCTGTCTGTCTCTCCATATGTTCTGCTCTCTTAGACATTTTTCATTTTCATTTTATTACATGTGTGCCGTGACTCTCTGGTCTGGCTTCAATATGTTACAGCCTCATTACAGGCCAACCAGGCCGAAGTTTGAGGTTGCAGTAATATTACACTACTGAACTTCTGCTGCAGCAGTATTTTAGAAATACTTGAGTTTAGGTGTGTGGAGCGTACAACTGTAACCAACGGCGGTTCGACACGTTGGAGACGAAGGACTTGATCCGACAACCTTGGACAACATCCGACTGGCCCGGCGGCTGTATGTGTTGCCGTTGGTCGGGGCAGTGTGCACGCACATTTAAGTTGTGTTTCCTAAACCATTTGTGCATCAATAGATGGGATAGATATTTTACAAATTGTGTTTGTTGAAACATTTGTACTTTTATAGATTTTGATTTTAGAAGTTATGTTTGTTAAAATCGTTGTACTTTTTTTAAATCTTAGTTGGATTCAAAAGCTTCGTTCTCCATCTATAGTTTTCATCTTTGTTGGCATGAAGCTCTGGCAGCCGTACAGAAGATGATGTAAAATGTAAATTAGTGATATGATGATATGAATGAAACATAGATAAGAGCCAAATTCAATATCACAGCATTAAATAACATAGACGTGTAATTAAACTATAAAGATAACACTATAAAGCAATAAAAAGTCGAACATAAAGTATGCAGTATAGAATAACTTCACAATAACAGACCGTCAGAAGTAAAAATAACAAACATGTTTTGTATCGTTAGCCTCATAGCATAATTGCCTAAGTCATATTTCAATGTTTTTGGAAAACAAGAAAAAACACAATTTTTAGAAATCACATTGGTATTTATTTATTTATTTATTTTTTAATTGATATTGTAACAGTACTATGTCTTATGTTGGAAGGAATAAGTCAAGATATCTATTTCATTCTACCAAGTATGTACTTAAAACATAATTATAGTTTTCCATGCAGTGTAATATAGTATAATACTAATTGGTGGTTTGTTGATGACTTCTAACTTTCCAAGCCATCTTTCTGTCCGCTCACACTTAACTTGAGATTCAATTCAACAGGTCCAAGTTTATATAGAGAAAAGAAAAACGTACATTCACCCATTTACATACCGACGGTGTCAAGCAGCTCGTCTGGAGCAGTTAGGGTGAGGTGTCTTACTCGACACTCAGCTAGGAGGAGCCGGGAATCGAACCAGCAACCCTCCGGTCGCCAGCCAACCTGCTCTACCTCCGGAGACACTGCCGGAGACACTGCCGCTAAATGTTTAGGGAGGCTGCTAGTCTTCAACGTGACATGGAGTAATCCTCTGATGTTGTTGGACGCCAGTCAGCATGGCGGTACAAATCCTACCTTTTCATGTGTACCACTTCACTTTGGCTTCGGTTCTATAATAGTACAAACATGATGGGACAACTTTTTAGGACATGGCACTCAAGACTCAAAACCAAACCTGGTCAAAGAGAATCTCCTGCCGTCAACCGAGGTCCTGCGAACAAAGGAGAGAGCTGCGCTAGCTGCTGTTAAACGTTACACAGCATGTTGTAAAAATAGTGTTTGCCATTGTTGCCAAGTTTGAGTGATTTGACCCTGTGAGGACATCTCTACATCTCCCCCGCCTCCCTGTGTCTCTCACCTGAATGAGCTGGTCTGGAGTGAGTAGATCGGTGTACTGATCATCTTATTGATCATATTGATTAGGATGGAGCAGAATGGAGCCGTCGCTTGTGAAATAGTTCTTGCTCCACATTATCGAAAAAACTCACTCAACAGATACTGTATCAGAGGTTATGTGTAACGACGGTGCATGTGTGTGTGTCGTTAAATGTGTGTGTGTGTGTGTGTGTGTGTGTGTGTGTGTGTGTGCCATTCAGTTGGCATGTGTGTGTGTCTGTGCCGTTAAATGTGTGTGTGTGTGTGTGTGCTGTTAAATGTGTGTGTGTGTGTGTGTGTTCTGTTAAATGTGTGTGTGTGTGTGTGTGTGTGTGTGTGTGTGTGTGCTGTTAAATGTGTGTGTGTGTGTGTGTGTGCTGTTAAATGTTGTTTGCTTATAAAACCAACAACAGATTGAGTTATAAAAGTTGCTGGTGTCTCCACTCATGTCTACCCAGCTGGTCACAGGCACACACACAGCAGCAGCAGTGGAAGTGGAAGTGGACTTTTCTTTCTTCGCTTTTGTGGATGTCCAGGTCGCCGATGGGCAGCATGCGCATGAGTAGGCCACTAAGTCGGCACCAAGTCGAGTATAAATGCTTGAAACCGGTGCCCGGACACGGCCGGGTCCAGAGTTGGCCAGGGGGACATGGTTTCCGGTACCCCCCTGTGGGGGCGAGGGGAGGCCGGGGGGCGGCTGGGTCTCAGCCCAGAGTCTTCATCAACACAAGCCCAGCCAAATACGAATAAAACATGTTCACGCTCACAAGCCCCATCTTGAATGGATGCTGGCACGACGCCAGCCAGATTTGAGTTTTGAGTCTCCACTGTTATAGAACCGCAGTTGGATGGATATGAAGACCTTTGATCTATTATGTGGCAGTTCTTGAGAAATCAAATCATAGCAAGGGTGTTTGAACAAGGAAACGTTGAGTCAGGTTGCACTTTCCTATCCCTGATATACGCTCAATGACGTTTAAAAGATTGAAGGATTAACGGCCGGGATGACTGTGTGACCCGGTTGGGTTTGGCAGCCCAACCTCAGGACTCAGGAAAAGGTTTTTGTGTTGAGGTAGAGTCCTACAGAGTCCTACAAAGTATGAAGTATTGCGAATAAACATGATGTCCCATTAGTAGTAAAACCTTAACATGAGCAGAGTCCTGAGATGAACCATAGTCATAAAACACTAAAGTTTAACGGCATCTTTACGGCGCTCTTGGTTATGTATACACTGGAGCACATTAAATTACAGGCTTAGAAACACGAGCATCTCAAGGACTTTAAGGTCGGCTGTATAAGTAAAGATGTACAAGTTTGGGCATTGTAAGGGTTTATAATAGTGATAAGATGTTCTTTATCAATTCCAAATTAGTGATGAACAATTGTACAAATATAAAGTCTATGCAAGTAAAGGACGTAGGGAAGTGGTTCTCAAACTATTTTTTACTATTGTCCCGCTCCAAGATATTTTTTTCCCCTTTCACAAGCACACAAGTGAAACAGATTTAAATGAATATAAGTAATATATGTTGTGTTATGTGGTGCCAACATGAACATTAAATGGTTGGTGTAAATACTTAGTTTTGTGAACAACATGAGGCTCAGCTTGTGCTTTAATTATGATTTTTGTCATTCATTGGAAAGATTAACCAAACTTTTAATATTCAGATTTACTTAATTTTGTGAAGGAGGAATTATTAATTTACAATTGTTCATAACCAATATTAAAATGACAAAAAAGTTTTTAGAATGTTGCAGGCAACCCCCTACAACCCTTCAAAGTACCCCATTTGAGAAACACTGACATAGGGTATATACATCAAAATAGAAATAGAAATAGAAATAGAAATCGTTTTTTATCCCACTTGAAGGCACGTATTGTGTTCAAGTGTTTAATATGACGTCCTCCACTTCACTGCTAGTTTCCACTCCATTGATTGTGAAGTCTGTAAAGTAGGCCTACCTGTTGGAAGGAATTTAGCCTACAGAAATGATCCTCATGATTTCACTGTCAGCAGAAACGCCTGACAGTAAAATGAAAATATTTACATCAATATGTCATTGGTTTTCTGTCGTTTGCTGACGATATCTGCCACTAAATCCATCCTTCATTTCCCCGCACATCCAAACCTGCCGTCTCCTCAGGTTTCCAGCATTCCTGCTGATGATGAAAGATAGTTTTCTAATGCCGCGGGCGGCTGACACGTCTTAAAAACATGATGCATGGTAAGTGCTTTCCGTTGGCAATGTAAATGACCTCTTGTCTTTCGGCTTTACTCTAAGCCTCCTACCTTGAGAGGCTCACAAACGCAATATTTAATTTTACGAACTTTAGTTAGAGTTACTAAACCTTAATTTGAGTTTTCTTTGGTTCCAGACCAATACTGTAACAAAAGGACATATATCCTGAAGACCAGGCCTGCCGGGAGGGTCTGAGATTACATGGGATCCTCCTTCCTGTATCTGAGAAGGTCTTCTGCTCTACGTCGCCCCTCCTCAGCCAGACATGGCTGATCCTTGGTGATGTTCCTAAACCCACCTCCCTGTCCAAAACCACCAAGTACAAGACCGACTGGTCCCGGACCGACGGGTCCCGGACCGACGGGTCCCAGACCTCGTCAAGTTGGGTTCAGTGTGATCCAAAAAGAAATCACACCTAGAATTGAGCTAAGAATAGAGTGATAGTTAGATAGTTAGATAGACAGACAGACAGATAGACAGATAGATGGATAGATGGACAGACAGACAGACAGACAGACAGACAGATAGATAGATAGATAGATAGATAGATAGATAGATAGACAGACAGACAGACAGACAGATAGATAGATAGATAGATAGATAGATAGATAGAAAGATGTTGTGAAACAGTATAAATGAACTAAATCTGCAACCATCGCAGCAGCAGCAGCAGCAGCAGCAGCAGCAGCAGCAGCAGCAGCAGCAGCAGCAGCAGCATTTCTCCAACATGACATTTGACTTTTATTGCCTGCCATGAGGCACATGTAACTCGGTTGCACGCGGCGCACATCGTAAGAGACACACGTCCCCCGCGCCGTGCGAACATTCCTGGATGTGTGCTGGCATGCTGAGCACATCTTCACTGCACTCTCGCTGCTCACAATTACAGGCTGAGATGCTTTAATATATCGCTTTGTTGAGACAGGCGGTGACACCCAGAGACGACCGGGACGGTTCGTCTTGGCCTGCAGCCCACGCTGTGGAGCTGACTGTCTGAGGACATCCCTCTGTCCTCCTCCCTGTCCTCCTCCTTCCCATGTCTCCCCATCTGTCCTCCTCCTTCCCATGTCTCTCCATCGGTCCTCCTCCTTCCCATGTCTCTCCATCTGTCCTCCTCCTTCCCATGTCTCTCCATCTGTCCTCCTCCTTCCCATGTCTCCCCATCTGTCCTCCTCCTTCCCATGTCTCTCCATCTGTCCTCCCCCTTCCCATGTCTCTCCATCGGTCCTCCTCCTTCCTATGTCTCTCCATCTGTCCTCCTCCTTCCCATGTCTCCCCATCTGTCCTCCTC
>JAOPHQ010004949.1:55000-58319 GCA_030340625.1 Merluccius polli
TTATCTATCTATCTATTATCTATCTATCTATTATCTATCTATCTATCTATCTATTATCTATCTATTATCTATCTATCTATCTATCTATTATCTATCTATCTATCTATCTATCTATCTATCTATCTATCTATCTATTATCTATCTATTATCTATCTATTATATATCTATCTATTATCTATCTATCTATTATCTATTATCTATCTATCTATTATCTATTATCTCTCTCTCTCTCTCTCTCTCTCTCTCTCTCTCTCTCTCTCTCTCTCTCTCTCTCTCTCTCTCTCTCTATCTATCTGTTGAGTTAGACAGGGAATCAAACCCCTGACCCTGGCAGTGTTACAGTAATGCCTTGCTCCACCAGTGGAACAGTTGAAAGTACAAGCATTATTATATTATACTTGGCATTTAGCATATTATAGGATATTTAGCATGTAGCGATATTTAGCATGATTGGGTAAGTAGCATCTTAGGATAGGCTACTTGGCCTGGTGATGCGTGCATGTGCGGGTATGCTAGGATATTTGGCATGCTAGGTACTTAGCATGCTAGGATACTAAGCATGTTAGTATGATCGTACAAAAGATCCCAGGGGGACTTGATCACTTGAGATCACCGGTGAGGAAGTTGAATTTATCCAAACAATCTGTAAATTAGCCTTTAATAAATATTTCAAAACGTAATAATAGATCAGAGCTCGTTTCCCCTCGTGGTTCTTCTTCACATGTTCCCGAAACTTTCATTGAAGCTATTGGATTAACGTGTCTTGTTATTTATTGTATTCAGTCCAAGATTTATCATCTATCTGTCTTTCTGTCTGTCTGTCTGTCTGTCTGTCCATTGTTAAGAATAAATAATAGTATATGTATCAACAGGCTGTAATATCCTCACATAGCCACAAGGGAACAGAAACAAATATATAAGCTGTATTAACGGCACCTGGCCACCAGATGGCGGCACACATAATACACTGGGGGCGGGCGCTCAACACTAGCCAATCAGAGCATAGTATGCGTCATAGAGGCCACCCCTGCCCAGGTACTACCAAATAACAGATCCGGGGGGAGGCCAGAAACTCTACAGGCAGCGTATCTGTTAAGATATCCAGCTAAGGGTAACTCCACGCGTGAATTTTACAATTCCTCTCCATTTGCTTCATAGATAAATACCTAAAGCTAAACAAATAAAGTGAGTTAAAAGTGATCCTGTGTCGGTAGCCTTCTTCCTCAACGAACACATCACACCATCCATCAATGTATCGAACAACAGTTCATGACATCTGTAGAAGTGAGGAACAGAACTAAAGTGGTCTGTTATTGTTGTTGTTGTCCTCCTCTGTAAACCTTACAGTGTGAGTGCGTTGTTACTGAGGACAGGCTCAGGGGACGCCGCTGTTAGGGATTATGGCTCCGCTGGCGAGGAGCGTTGAAGTACTAAAGCACAGGTGTTAACTTCCTGTGTGGAGTCTGCACTTCCTGTGTTCACCTGGGATTCTCGGCTTCCCTCCAAAAAAAGCACACATGTTAGAGTACTTAGCGTGTTTGGTCTTCATAATGCATGTCAGTCGGTAGGAATCGACCTGCGGTAACCCTGCTGGGGTTGAGCAGTTGAGGTAGACAGGGAATCAAACCCCTGACCCTGGCGGTGTTAATGCCTTGCTCCACCAGTTGAGCTGGACAGGGAATCAAACCCCTGACCCTGACGGTGTTAATGCCTTGCTCTACCAGTTGAGTTACACAGGGAATCAAACCCCTGACCCTGGCGGTGTTAATGCCTTGCTCTACCAGTTGAGTTGGACAGGGAATCAAACCCCTGACCCTGGCGGTGTTAATGCCTTGCTCCACCAGTTTAAAGTACTTAGCATATTATATTATACTTGGCATTTAGCATATTATAGGATATTTAGCGTGTAGCGATATTTAGCATGTTTGGGTAAGTAGCAGCTTAGGATAGGCTACTTGGCCTGGTGATGCGTGCATGTGCGGGTATGCTAGGTGGATATTTAGCATGCTAGGTACTTAGCATGCTAGGATACTAAGCATGTTAGTATGACAGTACAAAAGATCACAGGCAGACTTTGGTGAAAACAAGTAGCGCCACAAACACACAATATAAATATGAATCAAAACGTTGAATTTATCCGATCTGTAAATAATCCTTTAATAAATACCTCCAAACGTAATAATAGATCAGAGCTTGTTTCCCCTCGTGATTCTTTGTCCAGTTATATGAAAAATGTTTGTGGAAAATGGAAACATCAAGTGGAGAGGAGCAGAATGTGAAGGAAAGCCGTAAATGACTTCTCCATGTGGACTCCATGTTGACTTGCAGCCACCGGGGAGTCCAGGTGACCTGAAGGCTTCAGCACCGACACGCTTCATATTATCCATTTGGTGGGAGACCAATACATTAAAAAATATATAATAAATACATTTTATATAGTACATAATATATATTGCATAATTATGACGCTGTTATTCATCTTTTAATTTCATCATTGTACAATCTCATAACTGTGATAGGCCGATTCATGTTATTAATTTCCTGATTGTAGGCCTATAATTGTATCATCGTATAAAATATACATATGCGATAATATAACATGCTATATATGTTCTACATTGTTTTATATGATTTGATGTTCTTGTTATTGTTGAACTACTCTAGCTGATGGTCTAGCGGGAGATGTGAGCTGTCTAGTGCAGACAGAGATCACAGTCCGTCTCCATCCTTGCACTCTCCTCCAGGTCTGCTCTCTGCGTTACACAGAGGCTCTGGGGCCCTCTGTAGGCTTTTCATTTGTACTGTTATCAGATGCAACCAACGCACAGACTCATCTTCACACAGACAGGACAAATGTTGAAAATAGTCTAATGGCCTAGACGTCAAATATACAATTACTACAAACAATTAATTTGCTAATACTATGAATATAAAGCTGGTATTGCTATAGTAGTGCTTATATTTAGCTATGCACACACGGTCCCATTGGGTTCCCAGCAACCCATTGTCAATCAACTAATGAAATGATTATGAATCAATCTGTCAAGTCAATTGTATTCGCCCTTAATCACAGATACAGTCTCAAAGGGCTTCACGGGCCACATTATAAGACCCCCCCCCAACCCTAAGCCCAAACAGCAAGGAAAATGAATGATCAAGGATCAACCTTGCGAAGGAACAGAGACAGAGGGCTCCCTCCTCCCAGGGATGTTAGGAGCGTAATGGGCACCATATGGACATATATAATGGGAGCATAACAAGCAGATGAAGTTAAGTTACATTGTTAGAACATAGAAAATGAGTAGTGAGTCAATTTGTT
>JAOPHQ010004950.1:0-15000 GCA_030340625.1 Merluccius polli
TATCAAGCTGCCGCTGCACTCTGCGGTCACCCCCCCCCCCCCCCAACTCCTTCCTCATCCCCCCCCCCCCCCCCCCCCCCCACCTCCTCCTTCCTCCCCAGACAGGATCTTCTGGCTGACTATTAATGATCTCCCCTCTCTTCTTCCCTGCTCCTCTCCTCTCGGCCCTGCTCTCATCTCTCTCTCTCCCCCACTGGTTCTCTCCTCTCCCTCTGTGCTCCTCTGCCCTACTCAACTCTCTCTCTCTCTCCCTCCTCTCATCAAGCTCCTTCTCTTCTCCATTTCTCTCCTCTCTCATCTACTGGCCTCTGGCTCCCTTCTCTCCTGTCCTCTGCTCCTACAACCTCCTTCTCCTCCCCTCCTCTCCACTGCTCCTCTCCTCTCTCCTCTGCATTTTCTCCAACCTCCTTCTCTCTCCTCTCCTCTCTCTCTCTCTCTCTCTCTCTCTCTCTCTTTTCTCCTCTGGCCCTCTCTTCCTCGCTCCTTCTCTCCACCGCTCCCCTCTCCTCCTGTCTCCCTCTGTCCTCTCCCGTCCCCTCTCCCCTTGCTCTCTTCTCCTCCTCCTCCTCCTCCTCCTCCTCCTCCTCCTCCTCCTCCTCCTCCTCCTCTTATGTAAAGGTCTCCAGGCTTTGCAGTGAGTCTGTATCCACTGCTTCAGCGGGTGCTGAATCCACCGGCGTGCTGCTGTGTTTTGACAGACCGGATCGGTGCGTGTGCACGTGCCGTACGTGCACACGCACCGATGATTTAGTACCACGTTCCCATATACTGTACACCGTAGTGAAGACAGATGATCCTACTCTTGAACTCGCGTTAAGGTAGCCACTAGGGTACGGCCGGGCAATGTATCGATATTATATCGATATCGTCATATCAGACTAGATAGCGCCTTACATTTTGGATATTGTAATATCGTGATATGGCATAAGTGTTGACTTTTCCTGGTTTTAAAGGCTGAATTACAGTAAAGTGATGACAAAAACTATAATACAAAAATACAAAAACTATAATACAAAAATACACTTTACCATGCGGTTATTTTATATAGACCATTCATTTATTGAATTACCAGAAAACATGCTATATCGTGATATACATCGTTATCGAGATATTAAATGATATTAAATAAATGCGTAACTAGGGTGGCCATGCAAGCTGCATTCCTCGCTTTCTGACCACTAGAGGGCAGGTTTGTGTGGGTTCATGAACTAGGAAAAAATGTAGTTAAAGCATTGGCCTACCAATTCAATAATAAATTCGCAATAATGTATGAAAATCAGAATATCAAGAGTGTGGTATATATATATATATATATATATATATATATATATATATATATATATATATATATAGTAGAGTAACCCCGAGATACGTGATTTTGTCTCTAATCAAAAACTACAGAAAGGCTGAATACAGAATAAAACTAAAGTTAAACCTTTGCTTTTAACTTTCTAACTTTGCAATTTAGAAGCTTAATTGCCTTCAAATACAATTGACCCCTTTTCATTTCATCCTCTGACCGGTAGGCGAGACTCTTGATTGGAAGAAAGAAGCCGGGCCGATGGGGCGAATAATAACCAAACAGCGTGGCGGGGACAGCAGGCCGCTCTATTGTTCTGGAGGCAGAGCCAGTAGAGGTTGAAATGGACCACTATCCACTATCCAGACCTGCACTCTCTGGCCTGCCAAAGATGTTTTGTAATAGAGATGGATTTTGTGATAGAGAGATGCTCTGTAGGAGATAGACGGTGTGAGAGATACAGACAGGTATTGTAATAGGTTCTAAAGGAGATAAACAGATTTTGTGACAGGTACATTTTGTAATATATGGAGATTTTGTGGTAGATATATTTCGTGATAGAGAGAGAGTGAGAGAGAGAGCGAGAGAGAGAGAGCGAGAGAGAGCGAGAGAGACAGAGAGAGAGAGCGAGAGAGAGCGAGAGAGACAGAGAGAGAGAGCGAGAGAGGCAGAGAGAGAGAGAGAGAGACACAGAGAGAGAGAGCGAGAGAGAGAGCGAGAGAGAGAGAGAGAGAGAGAGCGAGAGAGAGCCAGAGAGAGAGATCATGATATAGTAGTGATGATATCCAGGTCTGTGAGCTGTGAACAGTAGAGTGACTCAGAGTGACTCTGAGAGTTTTTCATGAGCGATACTCCTGTTCTGATCTCTGTCTTCTGCTTCCTCCCGGGTCTACATGAGTACTCGAGTCCTCTCAAAATGGCAGAGTATCGCCGACAAGAAATCCCATGATGCATTCTGACGCACAAGCCCTATACCAAAAACACTTACACTCCCAGCAGTAGCCGTTTACACTCCCGGCAGTAGCTGTTTAACAATGACATACGCCGTTGTGTCGCCGATGCACAAATACATAAATACCCACACACTCAGCCAATTACACGGCTCCAAGAAAAACATTTCTTATCTTGAGATTTCCCGCTCTCACACAACCCGACTCACACCCAACACAAGAGCTGTGAACTGATGTGTACATTGATCCTAATGTGTGTTTCTAAGCACGTACGTTATAGTACACGTCTTGTCAGGAAGAAAGGTAGTGTGTGTGTGTGTGTGTGTGTGTCTATGTGTACGAGGTGTTGGTTGTAGCTGTGATGCCTGTATGTGTGTGTGTCTTGAAACACTATCTGTGGGAGGGTGGTGAGAGTCAGTGAGACTGAACTTTTGCATCTGGAAAAGTCAGTTTGGATGTTATGTGAAGTTTTACAGTATATGTGTGTGTGTGTGTGTGTGTGTCAAAGGAAGACAGGATTGAAAAAGTCAAATTACACAAGAAAAAGAGAGCAGTGAGAGAGCAGTGAAGGAAAAAAAAAAAGAGAGAGAGAGAGAGAGAGAGAGAGAGAGAGAGAGAGAGAGAGAGAGAGAGGGAGAGAGAGAGAGAGAGAGAGAGAGAGAGAGAGAGAGAGAGAGAGAGAGAGGGAGAGAGAGTCCCTTCCAATTATGTCAGTCAGGAGACACCCCTGACTCAGACATCCCCTGAGGGGTTAACCTCCGGGGGGCGGGGGGGGTGGCGACCAAGCTTAGCAAGGTTTACTTAAAACTTCCCCCTCTCTCTCTCTCTCTCTCTCTCTCTCTCTCTCTCTCTCTCTCTGCTATATGCAGACAATGTGCACACGTTCATATAAGAAAAGACACCAATTATTTTTAATCAGAGACAACTTTGAATGGGATGTGATTAGCCTTTCTTCTGTTCCAGACCAAGTGGAGCTGTACTATCCTTAATAATCATGCTAACATTATTATTATGTTACTCCTATTTTATACACAAAACATGTGCACAAAGCAGCCACACGTGCACAAAAAACAACATTTTAGAGAACTAGCGCGCTAGCTGACCTGGCCAGGAGCTACTTCAGAAACAGGCAAGCATGAAAGGGGCCCCGTTTTTACATTATACCAGCAGGTACGCTAGCCATGGCTCCCTTAGCAACGCTAGGCTAGCAGGTACGCTAGCCATGGCTCCCTTAGCAATGCTAGGCTAGCAGGTACGCTAACCGTGGCTCCCTTAGCAATGCTACACTAGCAGGTACGCTAGCCTTGGCTCTCATAGCAACGCTACACTAGCAGGTATGCTAGCCTTGGCTCCCTTAGCAACACTACGCTAGCAGGTACGCTAGCCATGGCTCCCTTAGCAATGATAAACTAGCAGTACGTTAGCAACACTATTCTAGCAGGTATGCTATCATTGGCTCCCTTAGCAACGCTACGCTAGCAGGGATCCCATGGGGGCTTATTACTGCTGGTGGCCAACTCAATACACTTCCCTTACACTTGGGGGGAGAGAGAGAGAGAGAAAGAGAGAGAGATAGAGAGACCATCAAGTCAATTCAAGTCACTGTGCAGTGTGTGTGGTTGACAGCTGGTCTACAGCCTCACCTGAGTCAGACTGATTAGACTCTGGGTCTGGGTGGGGCTGCACACTTGTGGTGCAGAGCAACCATGACACCCAGGATAAACCAGCTATCACCACACACACTCAGGAGAGAGACACTGTCATGGCAGCACGTTACATCTGCTCGGGCCGTAACCATCTTGCCAAACCTCCGATAAATCGGTCTGTACATCATCTACCTGTGTCCAGGGTTGGCGGAGCCCAGCGATGCCACTAGGCGGCGTGTGGCTGACTGCTACCCTCGCGCTGAGTCAGGCCTCCTGTGTTTCCAGGAAACCATAGTAGCATAAGGAAGGGCGGGAGCGAGCGGTAAAGAGCAGACGCAGAGCGTCCACCGCAGAGAGCGATAAAGGTTCAGAACGAGGTGGACGCACTTGGAGGGCCGCCCAGGAACCATGAAGCTCCTCAGGGAGGCCTTGCTCGCTCTCCACCTAACCCCCAGTACACCTTCAGTCGATGCTCTCGCTCCCGCTCTCTCACTGAGTGCGTGCGCGCGCCTCAGTTAATGTTTAAAGTTTGCTCTCTCACACCCTCATTGCAGAGGAGACGGTCATTAGTGAGTCATACGCGCCGCTCTGTCCTCCTGTCACCCCCCCCCCCCCCCCCCCCCCCCCCGCCAGATGTTTGCTCTTGATCACCGTCTGCCGCCTTTTGTCTCGAAAAAACACTTGTTTCGGGAGCAGCGGAAAAGCACCGTCTCAATTAGCTAATGAGCTGCTAACGAGCAGATAAGGCCAATTAAGGTAATAGCGATTGTGATGACGGCAATTATGACAACAAGCCTGTTGACCCACAGGTCGGTTTCCGTTGGGGAGAAACGTAGTTGTTGCAAAGACGAGGGAGAAACGACGAGAGGTTGAGACGGTTTCCAGTCGTCGCGGCGTGGAGCGCAGAGCCAATTAAGACAGAGTGCGGACTTATTGTTTTCCCTGAGTGGAGTGCACAGAGAGTTGCTGGGGTCAGGAGGAGGTTGTACCAACCAGCCAGCCATGTTGTAAACCTTGGACTTGGAGAAATTGATTCATAGTCTACAGAGAACAGGTTATTCTAGGAAACATAATTACATTTGTATATAAGGAAGGAGTACGTTTGGATATCCCAAAATACATAGTCATGTAATTGACTTCAGAATACGAACTACACCACCAATTACTCACCAGTTAAAAAATGTATGTGCTAAAAATGCTAACAGAAAATAAAGAACAAATGCAGCAAAATCACCATAATAACATAGAGATTGGATTTAGAGTAACAGCAAGTACACAACATAACATTATTTTCATAGTTACTCATAAATAGTCAACTGTATAATTTGTTTTAAAAGCTAGCTCACGCACACACCCATGTTGTCACACATAAGATAGTTCATTAGCATATCGTATCTATGGCAATCTGCAATGTTACTTTTACATCATGGCAGGTTTTAATGTATCGTAGGCCCAGCCAGTCACGTAAAGGTTGCTATTGACAACCTTCTGTCGTCATTCACAAACCCATTAGTGTTAACAACATTGGGCGTTAACAGTTTTGCCAGTAGTCCTAGTTTACATTGATACTATTTATTTACGATGGTTATTTAGTAAACAGGTTTATCAAGAGAGATTTTTAGTGAATTCAGATGCGTGCCATTAAGGAGCAGGTAAGGGGTGAGGGTAGGGGGACAGTTTTTCCAGGGACAATCCCCGTTTCTGGAAGCCTGTCCCTGGCTGGAGCTGTCCCCGGAAATGTTTAAAATAAATAGGATTATTATTATTTTTTTATCGACTTTATACCATAAGCAGTGTTACCGATCATAAACAATAGGCTATCAATACAATATAGAATCAATCATAAACAATAGGTAATCAATACAATATAGAACCGATCATAAACAATAGGCTATCAATACAATATAGAACCGATCATAAACAATAGACTATCAATACATTATAGAACCGATCATAAACAATAGGCTATCAATACAATATAGAACCGATCATAAACAATAGACTATCAATACATTATAGAACCGATCATAAACAATAGACTATCAATAAAATATAGAACCGATCATAAACAATAGACTATCAATACAATATAGAACCGATCATAAACAATAGACTATCAATACATTATAGAACCGATCATAAACAATAGGCTATCAATACAATATAGAACCGATCATAAACAATAGGCTATCAATACAATATAGAACCGATCATAAACAATAGACTATCAATACATTATAGAACCGATCATAAACAATAGGCTATCAATACAATATAGAACCGATCATAAACAATAGACTATCAATACATTATAGAACCGATCATAAACAATAGGCTATCAATACAATATAGAACCGATCATAAACAATAGGCTATCAATACAATATAGAACCGATCATAAACAATAGGCTATCAATACAATATAGAACCGATCATAAACAATAGGCTATCAATACAATATAGATCGACTCCTTACTTGAGTAGCCTACTTTGGCTTGTTATAAGATAACACATTTCATCGAGCTTGCGTCCAGCTGGGCAGACAGAATGGTGTGAGTCACGGTACATATCTACATATTAATATTCACATATCGCAGACTCCCTCGCTCTGTTGCTGTGGCCGCTCCAAAACTTAAAAAAAGAAAGAAGATAAACATTTTATAAGAACCCACTTTCGGTTGACCTATCTTTAGAGAGCAGGACAGAACCAGGAAAGACCAGGAAAGGGGGCCGGTTAGCTGAAAGATTCTGGGTTTAAAGCCCAATGGCGACAGTCTACCTGTAGGTATCCTTGAGCAAGACGCCCCCTAACCCCAACCTGCTCACTGAGGACATGTAGCTATAAACAATTCACTGTACATCGCTTTGGATGAAAGCTAAATGACCAAATATTGAATATTAAGGTAGTGTTATGCACATGTTGAGCATTGCTTGGAAGCGGTAGAGGAAGTAGAGACGGAGTAGAATCTATTCAGACGTAGAGGGACGTCTGAATAGGGCCGCGTTGACGCAACCCCAGCCGAGAGAGAGAAGAAGACGGTACGGCAGATGAGGAAAATAAAAAAACTAAGACGGTTTCTTCAGCCCGGTAATCAGGTGCTGGCACACTCCTCTGGTGAGGCCGGCCAGACAGACAGACATCCGCCGGCAGGCGTTATGTTTACCGCCAATATTGCTTTTAAAGAGATGGTGTCCTTTGGGGGGCTCTGTGGGAAGGCCCTGACATTTTGAAGGGATCGTTCTCTGAAAGAAGAAGTCTCAGTCTTGAGAGCTTTTGGAAATCACAACAGTCCACAACGCCGCCACCGCTCGGTCCCCACGCACCGACCTCTTCTCAAGGTGCTTCACCACATTGAGGTTCCCTTGTCGCGTTTTTATCTAAAGAAATACTTTTGCTGTTGGAGAAAGAGTGAATAGCTACTTTGATAAGTTTGCCATTGTAAAAATGAATACAATTTCGATTTTTGAGGGAGAAGGTAAGAGTCGAAAGACATCACAAGGTCCAACATGTCAGAGAAGGTAGACAGAGGAATAAAGTATTGAGTAGGCGTTTAAATATTCACCTCTAACCACCGGCGCTTACTTTGAACCTTAGATGTTAAGACCAAGTACAACTGCATGGAGTTAGAGTCAAAATTAACTTCTTATGCATTAAAGATTCAGCTTCCCAAGGGGGGGGGGTTGTTCCTTTGTTCCTCAAAGTAACCCCTGTTAGATCCAAAATGGAGTCTGAAAAGCCATCGGCGAGGGGAGCTGAAGAAATGTCTAGCTACCCAATCCTCCAAACCCTGGCCTTTCTCCACTCCCTGAGCCTACTCTGGAGGAAAGTCTCTTATCTCACCTCCTAAACCCAGGGGTAATTGTCATCCTTTGGCTAAGAGCAGAGTTTACTCCCACCTCCCCTCTCCGTTGGTCTTTAATGTCTGAGGTAGCGGTGTGAATCATACTCGGCCATCTTTTATGTCCTCTTTAAAAAACACTCGCCCTAATGGCGCCGTTAATGCCAGCGACTTCTGGCACTGAAGCTTTGGGGCTTTGGTTGTGTTTTCCTGGAGGAAAGAGTCGGCGTGTTTGACGGGAGAAAGTGTTTGAACAGGTCCAGGAATAGAAACTGCAGGCGTCTAGTTAGCATGATGATGTCATGATTAAAGTCTCCTGTCATGTCTCGTCCCGCTGGTGTGTAACAACACACCGGGGGTAATGCAACAGAAGGTGTTTTACATGTTTTAATAGACATTGAACAGAAATACTTGATCCTGTGTCTGGGCCTGTTTTCCTCTCAAACTGAAAAGAGTGAAGGTTTGTCAGAGGGAAACATTTTAATATTGACTGCACTCCTGATGCGACCCTGCCTCCATAATCCCGGGATTGTCAATACAATCACAAAGCAGAAGTGGTTGGAGTCTGTCTTTGAAAATGTCCTTGCTTATTAAATATATGCAACCATAGAGATGAATAAAAGGTAGTAAAAACTGGTAGTTGTATCCTCAAGTTTATAGCGACCAGTGCAACCTCCTTCATGACCCTTTAGTGTGCACTAACACACACAGTAACACACAATAAAACACACTAACATGCATGGTCTTACTGTGAACCTCGACACTGAGGTGACAACAGTTTTTTTAACCCAAATCTCCTGGACCTCCAGAGGCTGGTCCTGCTGCCCCCTGCTGGGGCTTAATCAGCTGTCTCCATGGGGGGTCAAACAGACAAGGATCAAGGATATCTTTTTTATCCCAGAGGGGCAATTTGTTGTACAGCCAGCAGTAACCACATAACCATCAAACAAACAATAGACATACACAAATATAAATACAGTACAATATAAACATCGCATTAAATTAGGCCAATGGCAGCAGGGACAAATTTGTTTTTTTGCCTGTTGGTCTGACACCTTGGCAGATCTGCAGCCAGACAGAAGCTTCTTCAAAGTCCTAACCTGGCACACATTAGGGAGGTCATTCAAGGTCGTGGGCGCAATTTTGCTGCACACTTTAACAATACCCGGCAATCTGTTTCTGTGCTTGACCTGTACCTGCTGACAAAGAAGAATGTGAAGACTGATTCACAAAAACAGGAATAAAACATTTTCATGAAGGTATTGTCAACATTAAACCTTTGAAGGGTTAGTGGAGGAGGGTGGTGGAGGTGGTTGAGGAGGAGGTGGCGTGATAGTCGTGAAGTTTGTAATGAAGCTGTGGTAGTGATGGTGATGGAGGAGGAGGTGGTTGTTATGAAGTGGTTATGATGGTGGGAGTGGAGGTTGTTATGAAGTAGTGGGAGTGATGGTGGGAGTGGTGGTGATGGAGGTGGGGGTGCTGTGGTGTCAAGCACCGACGGCCAGCTGCCTGAATAGACCACCACCATGGGACTAATTTCACCCTCCGCTGAGCAGGGGAGCAAAGGGGAGCTGACCGCCCTCCATGGCCCCCGTCAGGATGCCCAGGCTGGGGCTTGGGGATTGACGGGGCTCCCCTGAGATGGAAGATGAGGGAAAGGAGCGATGGCCTGAGGAAGGGGAATGGGCTACCGAGAAGAGGATGGAACGACAGTCCGACAAGACAGTCGTCTGGACTATCCTGGACCGACCGATGAGGGGAGATGGAGTAGGGTGCGGGGAGCGGGGGCGGGTCTCATCCCCATAGAAACATGTGTCTCCATGGCGATGGATGGGAGCCTGTCGGCGGTGCGGCGGGGGGCGTTTCAGGGCGAAGGACGTCAGCTCCGCCGGACGATCGGAGGGGATCACAGACCCCCGGGGGTGGGAGGGATTAATGTCAACACACACCTCAGCTGTCACGCCTGTCGTTACCACTTCATACCAGCCACAAGGTCTCCTATGGAGGTGGAGGTGGGCATGGATGCGATGACAGCCTCGTTCATCGTCAGCTGTTATAAATATAACATGCTAACAGGTTTTTAGTGGTGCGGGGTGCAGTGCAGTGTAAGAACCTTCAGAGTACAATATCAAACACAAAAAACTTTTCAGTTTTCACTAACTAAAGTTGTGTTTGTGAAGACCTGTCTCTTTCGGGGAACATCTCGTGAGTCAACAGTGATTTTCTGATCATTTCTAGTAGGAGAGATGAGCTGTACCATTGTTGTGGAACACAGAAAGCCATGAAATGTGATATTAATAAATCCAAAAAAAGACTAACCTTGTTCTACTTCCTGCTACTCTGCTCTCCTGTTGTTGTTTTGTTTAAAAACTAGGTTGTGTAGCACTTTCACTTTTCTTTGTAGCTTCTTCAATTTTGACTGTATGCTGTGATTGTTTTCCGCCTCACTTGTAAGTCTGCTAAAAGCATCTGCTGAATGACTCAATTTGACTGTTTGTAGTGTTTCCACTAACATGTCAGTTATCAACTCTTCATGTCCAGGAGTTACAGAACATCAAAAATAAAAATCACACTGCTTCATGGAGAATGGAGCTGATAACATTCACTAAACATCACACATCCAGTCCCTGGGTGGGTTCTGGGTTCGATCCTCCGATGTCCTTGATGGAAAATCCCCAACCTCTACCTGCTACATAATGACCCGTATCTGTATTCACTGTAGGACCTGAAAGATTAAATAGTAAATAGTATTTGGTGAAATCTAAAGGCCTAATTGGACCATAAGCCTTGATTAGCAGAATAGTAAATGCCACGATATTTGTCAGCCACCGCGGCCATCCATCGCAGTGGCTTTTCCATTTATAAATAACATAATTAGCCACCTCACCTTGAGTAAGGTGACAGAGTTATTTATGATCGCTATCAGAGGGAACTATGCCTTGATTGAGTCTCTCGACAAATAGATTGGTCAAATCAAAGTCGCTATGTCCCCTCTGTCTGTCAGTCTATCTGTCTGTCTCTCTCTGTCTCTCTCTCTCTCTCTCTCTTTCTCTTTATTATCTATCTCTACCCCCTTTCCCCTATTCACCAATCTACCCCTCTCTCTTCCCCATGCTCTTGCTCTCTCTGTCTCCCTCCCCCTCTCCAACTCCCACATTCACCTTCATTCAACCCCAATCTCGCGCCCCACTCTCTCACCTCCGGTGTACCTCCCCTCTCACCCCCACCCCCTCCTCGGTCTTTCTCTCCCCCTCTCAGAAAGCAGGAGAAAAAGAGGGATGAGGGGGGAGAGAAAGGAGAGGAATGAGAGAGCAGGAGAGAGGAGAGAGAACCTGAGCGAAAGGGAATGAAGTTAAACCTTAAAGAGTATAGATGACGATGGCAGTGTTAAATCACTGTCACTTTTATGATGTTAGTTACGTCTCTGCCGTGACAGGGAAGAAATAAAACATGAATCAAATTCACAGGGGCAGACACACTGGGAGCTAACGGCATTTTGATAGCTAGAGTTATTAGCACCACACCCATCTCCACCCTCTACCTCCCCCTTCACCCTCTACCCCCCCCCCCCCCCCCCCCACACCCCCCACTCCCCCCTCTACACCTCCTCCTCCTCCTCCTCCTCCTCCTCCTCCTCCTCCTCACCACCACGATACAAAATGGCTCTGTTATGAATGAACTTCTAACCCAGCTGTGTCTGTAAATACAGTGTTTTGTGTTTCTCATGAAAGTGGAGACCGTATTACCGGTAGTTCAGTTTTTTTCGGTCTCAGTGCTGCCTGTCTCAATGTTAATGACGACTATTTTGAGGGCGGATATTTTTGAGACATATATTCTGAGGACGTACTTTTTGAAAATGTACATTTTTAAAGATGCGGCTTTCGAAAAGTCGTCATGCTAAAACCGGATCAGACATAAATCCATCCACAGAGAT
The DNA here is from genome assembly GCA_030340625.1 of Merluccius polli. Lineage (NCBI taxonomy): Eukaryota > Metazoa > Chordata > Actinopteri > Gadiformes > Merlucciidae > Merluccius > Merluccius polli. The sequence continues at coordinate 11,670 of JAOPHQ010004950.1, forward strand.
GCAGAAGAACACATGAACACAACTATGGTATGGACAGGAGAGTGAAGAGAGACAGGCAAGTGGTTTAAAGAAGAGCTGGGAACGACACGTAGCATAGATGGGTGCGCAGATGGGAATCGAACCTGCGGTGGCGACAAGGTAGTGCCCTGCACGGGCCTATTATCTGGGCCCGAGCCCGGCCCTGGCCCGAGGGGGTGGAGCGCCAGCCCGGCCCGGTCCGACAGGTTTTCAGAATTCTCAGGCCCGAACCCGTATCAAGCCCGACGTTTTTTTGTTAACCTCCCATTAACAATGTTTTAGCGTGATAGAACGCTATATTCATTGAGTGTGATCGTAAATTTAATCTCTCGCTCTGAAAATGGGATAACGCTCTGCAGTTAGAAAAAAACAGCATTCTATTTTTCTGTGAATAAACGAACGGTTTCTGACAGATCAAAGTGGACATAAAAGAGCAGGTTAAAATAGGGGCTCATGTTTCGATCAGCAACTTGAGAACTCGTTGATATAGGCGCAGTTATAGACCACAAACCTTAACTGAGCACTTTTAATGGCATAATGGCACTTTTGTCAAGCGTTTGAAGCGTTTTTGGTATTGTTTAAATGATTATTTCGCAGTATTATTTATAACACAGTTCTTTAATTAGCAGGTTTAAAAAAAAAATTAATTCAGTTGAAAAATAAAAGTGCCCGAGCCCGGCCCGTGTCCGATGTAATTATGCGGTCGTCGGCCCGAAGCCCGGCCCTCGGGCTGTCGGGCTGTCGGGCCCCTCGGGCCTAGGGCTCCAGTGCAGGGCTCTACGACAAGGCATGGCATCGCCAACCTGGTTAGCGCACTAGCGAGGTTGAACCACCAGAGCTGCGAGAACAGCCGATATCGCAGAAGAAGAGGCCGTCTTCTAACAAATGCATTCGACACATGCATCGTTTACCGGTGATGTCGCCGCCTTGTTACCGGTGACATCCCCAGCTGGTTACCGGGGATGTCACCGGCTGGTTACCGGCGACGTCGCCGGCTGGTTACCAGTGATGTCGCCAGGCGAGGAGCGGCGGCCGCTGATTGTAACGCGGCGTGTCAGCGGAGGGCGGAAGGCTCTGGCGCTTGTCGGGGGAAACGTCAGATTGATTCCCCAACACTCGTTTGCAGCGCGTAACACACACACACCACGATGCACGTGCACTTACACACACAATACACACTAACACACATGCAGAAGGCCACACACACTTGCATGACATTTGCACACACACACACACACATACTGCCATGCACGTGCGTTCTCGAAAAACTGAATTTGAACAAAGATCTATGTGCATGTGCAAACAAAGACACACACACACACACACACACACACACACACACACACACTGGTCTTTACCTCTTGCCTTTAGGCTTGAGGCTCGGTCGGCTGGTGTGATTGGACCACTGCTCTCCCCGCTCCAAGCGTTGATTGGCCGAGAGCTCTCCTCCCTCCAGGCTGTCGGGGTGAGAACATGGTGGACAGAGCTGTAAAATAATACATTACTTTTCCATAAATATTATTATAAATATTACATATTCATTGTTAAAGGCGTCCTATGCAGGTCTCTATGCCGGTGCTTTATGTATAGTTGTACATTGTTGAAGAGGTGCGTGGACGCTGCGGTAACGTAACATAGCAGCTATTCCACGCAGAAGTATAAATGAAGCTTTAGCTGACAAGGACAGAGGACAAAAGGAGACACACAGCATCCCCCCCCCCCCCTCTCCAGCTCAGCTTCGTAGCCTCGAGACCTCGGCTCTCAGCTCCGCTGGCTCGTAGGCGCTCAGTTGTTGGGTTTTGGATGAGTCACCGTGGTTACGCCTGGAGTGTGATGTAATGTGTCTCCCTGTTGTTTGCTGTCGGTGTTGAAGTGGTGGTTGGTGGGTCTTTTCCCTCCGTCTCTCTCTCTTACGAAACATGAGGGTTTCAATGAAGGCTATGCTGTGATGAGGATAAGGGATGAGGATGAGGATGAGGATGAGGATGACGATGACGATGATGATGATGATGATGATGATGGAGGTGAAGTTGGTGGAGGTGGTTAGGGTGGAGGTGGTGAAGGTGGTGGAGGTGGTGGAGGTGGAGGTGGTGGAGGTGGTGGTGAAGGTGGAGAGTGTGATGGTGGTGGAGGTGGTGACGGTGATAGTGTTTCAAGTTTCAAGTATCAAGTGACTTGTCACTTGATATGTCATCATCATCATTACCAGTAAGGAAATTCTTGCTCTCGGAGCCAACACAACTTGCCATAAGTACAATAGGCACAGTAAGCTATAGAATAAAAACAGTATTTGTGTGGGGTACGGGACCACTCATTGTGGTATGAGTATGCGTGTGTGACGTGTGTGTGCAAGTACGTGTCAGCAGTTCAGTAGCCTAATGGCTTGTGGGTAAAAACTGTCTTGTGGTAGTGATGGTAACGAAGGTGATGGCGATAGTTATATCAAAAACACAAAGTCAAAAGATCATAATACTTGAGCACAACAAAAGACAGAGGAACAAAGACCAGGGAAAGGGCTGTGTGAGTGTGTTTGTGCACGCGCACGTATTTACATACGTATGAATCTCCTGAACATCTTAAAGCGCACGCGGGCGCTGGTCTCTTGCGTGTCACATCCACTCGCGCGAGGAGCGACGAGACGCGCCCCGCGGGCCGCGGGCAGACACGGCAGATCCGAAGCGACGCGTGTCCTCGGCGAGGCCGACCGCGGCTAACGTCGGGCGCCGAGTCCGGACGTACGGCTGTGTGAGTCGCTGTGACATTTTTAAAAAAGACCTCTTCCGAATACGTTTGATCCCGTCGGGTACGAAGTGGTTTCTAATTGCGGTGTGTTGACACGGCGCGCGGCGCTGCAGCTGGCGGACGGAGACGGACGGCTCAGAGCGACTGCTGTGCTTCTCTCTGTGTTGTCGGCCCTCGTTCATCTGACACCGGGGAGCGGAGATCTCTGTGCTGTTGGGAGGAGGACGACCTTGTCACCGGGATTCAAAGGCGCTATGAAATAATCTCTTTTAATTATGAACGATGAAATATTAGTATAATTCCAGTAGTAGTAATATGGTAGTATGAGTAGTAGTATAGTAGTATACTAGTATAATAGTAGTAGTAGTAATATGGTAGTATGAGTATAGTAGTATAATAGTAGTAGTAGTAATATGGTAGTATGAGTAGTAGTAGTAGTAGTATAGTAGTAGTAGTAGTAGTAGTAGTAGTAGTAGTAGTAGTAGTAGTAGTATAGTAGTATAGTAGTAGTAGTAGTAATATGGTAGTATGAGTAGTAGTAGTAGTAGTAGTAGTAGTAGTAGTATAGTAG
>JAOPHQ010004950.1:17500-55528 GCA_030340625.1 Merluccius polli
AAGTGGATTTTATTCTGTGTCTGGCTCTATGATTTTCATTGAAAATAATAGGCCCCTGCTCACTGAAGTATGGCAAGTATTTGCTTGTTAATTCCTCTGTTTTTCTCTGTCTAAATTCTTTTCTCTGCACATGAAAAATACATCAAAAGTCAAAATACAAGAGATTGAAGAGATTGGGTGTGTGTGTGTGTGTGTGTGTGTGTGTGTGTGTGTGTGTGTGTGTGTGTGTGTGTGTGTTGTGTGTGCGCGTGTTTGTGTTTGTGCGTGCATGAGTGTGTGTGTGTGTGTGTCGGCGGGGGGTTCCTCTAATTATGATGAAACACCTTGAAGCTCAACCTAGCAGCCACATCTACAAGCTAACCGCACACATCACAAGCTTGGCCCACGGACAGGCTAAAGTGTTGTGCTAATGTCGTGTTTAATTAACACATCAGGCTGTTTTCACTACAGGAAACACTTCTCCTGGCGTCTGCGTGCAGAAAACATTCAACTAATCAAAACTATTTGATTCTGTTTCCATTCAACAGAAACATGTTTGATGCTGTCTGGAATACGATGGTGGTGGACATTTTCTCTCTCTCTTCGTCTCTTTCTTTCTCTCTCTCTCCGTCTCTCTCTCCCTCCCTCTCTCTAAGTCTCTCTCTCTCTCTCTCTCTCTCTCTCTCTCTCTCTCTCTTTCTCTCTCTCTCTCTCTCTCTCTCTCCCCGTCTCTGTCTCTCTCTGTCAGTGAGTTTGGAAAGTGGAGAGCTGGCTTGGTATCTACTGGGAGAAGAAGACATGACTATATGAAGACATCAATATATAAATAATATATTATATATATATATAATATAAATGTCATGCAATCAGAAAACATTTGCATTAAGAAAAACACTGGCCTTGACTTTAATGATATTTGTCATGACTTATCATTCATAATTACTGGTGTCATTGATTGTGTTTAATTATAAGAAATTCAGCTTCTTAACTCCTAAAATCTCACTAAAGGCTTTTCGGTTACTGTACATCAGAAACAACTGAGAATATTGATTTTATAAAAACAAGGGTTTGTAAGGTGAGTGTCGGTCACACAGACTAGCGCATGTGTTTGTAATTATAAAAGATTCAAAAATATAAAAATATATATAAAATATTATTAGAATTATTATTATTGGGATATTTTTCAAGGAGGGTGTTTTGCTCTCACCCCGAGCCAACAGCACAACAGAGCTGTTACTTACGCTGTCAGACTGCTGGTCTTTCACTGTTCCCGCTGCCAAGGTCCTAACACAACCTCATTCTCCAACACTAATGAAAGTTTCATGCGTTGGATAATGGAGGCAATTGTGAGCAGGCCAGAAGTTCCTCTGAGATAACTTCTAAGAGGAAGAAGAAGTGGTACTCCTCATGTCTGGACAGACAAGATACAAGTGTGCCTCATCAACTGTGAAAGGGATTATTCGGTCGCAGTTGAATTCCCGGCCGTGACACTTACTTACTGACTTGTCTTAAATTGCCGTGGAACGGTTTGACCAATCAGTTACCAGGAACAAACATTTCACTGGTGAGATCACAAGCCCAGCTGTCTCTACTGCCAATCAAACACTTTTATCACTAACCAGTCAAACACATATACCACTAATCAAACACTATATCATAAACCAATCAAACACTATATCACTAACCAATCAAACACTATATCACTAGCCAATCAAACATTTTATCACAACTGGGGCTTGTTGTCACACTTTTTACTCTCTTATATATTTCTTGGAATCAATACATCATATATAAAACAAATGTGTACCAGATGAAAGACAAAAGTCTCAGGTATATATTTGGTATTCATATCATGTTCATATCTTGTGTCAGTGCAGAGTTATAAGCAATCAAATAGAGATTGTGAACATGTGACAAGTTGCCCCGCCAACGGGTAAGTTGTCACACTATATGGGGTAAGATGTCACACTGGATTTTGCAATTAATAAAACAAGGACAAAATTATTCTTGTTATTTTTTTACTTGAATGTGAATAAACCTTGACATAAAACATTATGCAACATTAAACTAGTCCCAAACTAATCCTGGAAGATCTATTGAAAAAACTAAAACAAAACCTGACCTCACTAGTCAGTCCTGAAAAATCTATTAAAACAACTAAAACAAAACCTGACCTCACTAGTCAGACTCCTCATCTGGGTCGCAGTTCTGACATACGTACACTGATTTGCCAGGGGTGCATTCCTCGTGGGCCCATCCTTTGCATATTATGCACTGCACCCAGGTTTCTCCTGGGCGGCTGTTTCCAAATGGCTCTACACAGACCAGACACAGGTTCTCATCTTCTTCCGATGAGGAGTCATCTGGAGTTTTTCTTTTTTTACCTGCCCTCTGATTCTTCCCTGTGCTTTGCTTCTTTGGTATTTTGGATTTGGTTGCCTTGCCTTTTTTTGAATAGTCTTTTTTTCCCTTGTACCTGCCTTTCAGCTTCAAGTGCCTCCTTCATGGGTGTGTCGGTGAGAATAGCAGTTTTTCTCTTTTTTCTCTGCTGGTTAACTTGTTTTCTTGGACCAGCTTTTGGGTAAGGCCTAATATCCTCTGGAGTTAATGTGTTGGTGGAGGTGGCTAGCTTGCTTGGGCCTGGAGCAGTTTGGTTGCTTGGGCCTGGAGCAGTTTGGTTGCTTGGGCCTGGAGCAGTTTGGTTGCTTGGGCCTGGAGCAGCTGGGTCAGTGCTGGGTCCTGAAATGGTTGGGTTGGTGCTGGATGGGTTAGTGCTGGGGCCTGGAAAAGATGGCTCAGTTTCGGAGCCTGGAATGGCTGGGTTAGTGCTTGGGCTTGGTAGAGGGCGATCTGAGACATAGGAAGGAGCAAATTCTGTCTCCAAGAACACATCTCTGTTGTAAGGCTGAATCCTTGTTGCCCGAAAGCCAGCCTGGATATTAAGAGGGGTTGCAGCCAGAGGATAAGCAGTGGCTATAATCCCAGGGATGTCATAGATGCTGAGTGTTTTACCTGGATTGTTCCTCATCCAGGAATCTGAAACAGAGTTCACATGCTTTTTAAGCGGCCCATAAACACTTCTGTCCAAAGGCTGCAGCCTGTGCGAGCAGTGGGGTGGGAAGGACAACATGATTATGCCATTTTCTTTGGCAAAATTCAGCCCATCAATGGAGAGGTGTGAGCAGTGGTTGTCGAGGAGGAGCAAGCAGGGCTTCTCCTTTGAACACTTGACATGCTCCACAAAATGATGGAGGAAATCAACAAAGTGTTGCTCTTTCATCCACCCTGTCGGATTTGCTCCACCTTTACTGCCAGGTGGCCCATTGTTGGTGAAGTGATCACGAAAGTGCACCCGAGGAAATATAAAGTAGGGGGGGATACTGTTCCCTGTGGCTGAGACTGCGCAGGCAAGGGTCACCAGGGTACCCCTTTCCCCAGATGTCAGTGACCCCACCTGCTTGAACCCACGCCTGGCTACCAATTGGTCTAGTTTCTGTACCGTTGTCACGCCAGTTTCATCCATGTTCCAGATATCTCCTGGTCCCAGGGAATCTCTGGTTAACACTTTCCCCAGATTGTCAAAAAAAGACTTAACATTCTCCTTGTTAAAGGCACTTGCTCTGGCAAGGCTAGTTGCTTCTGGTTTTCTGAGTGAGAGTGAAAGGTGCCGCTTTAGGAAGCCTGTAAACCATTCAGCGCTGGCTTTTTCTTTGTCAGACCAAGCTTGAGGAAATTTCAGGCCCTGTGCCACTGCAAATTCATATGCCAGCTTTCTCACCTCAGATGGACAAACCAAAATAGATGTCAGATGATCTCTTGATATACTGTATTTCTCAAGCTGTAGTTCCATCTCTGCACTAAAAACCTGCCGTGGTGATTTGTACCCAACCACTGTAGTTGGGACAGCTGTCTGACTCTGTATTTCAGCTGGGGTGAACGTCTTGCAGTACCGAGCCAAGGTACGGTAGTTGACATTAAAATCCTTTGCTGTACTCCTGATTGACTTTTTAGCTAGGGTCACCTGTCTGACTGCCCTCAGCATCACGTCAGGCGCTGCACTGCCATGTTCTGTTTTTCTTTTGTAATTCTGTCTTCTCACTTTCTCCTCACCTTTAAATCACTCTTTTTTCTGTAAAAATAAAGTAAAGATTTCAACTGCTGATAAGCAGACTGTCTTTGTTTATTCAAATCATTTTTGAAAGTTGTTAGTCTGGGGTAACTTGTCACATGTGACAACTAACCCCCAGATGACTGAGACAAGTTGCCCCAAACTACCATGTTTGCTGATGCTAGCTCTAGCTCAAAGTTAGCTTAACACAGAGCAATGACTGAGGTATGACAGGATACCTTAATCTCTTCTCTAACAAGTCCACATGTATCACTGGTAGGATTTTTATCTGAAAGAAGCTTAATTTTATATATATAAAGTTAATATTTTTTACTTTGGGTTGTGGAAAATGGTTAATTGGTGCTCATCTCAACTTACAATGTGTTGGTGTCTTCTCACACAGGACATGAGACCTGACCATGCAGAGGAAGAAAACTAGTATTCCGCTTTTTAGCTCCCCCCTTTGGTGAAGAAGATAATTGCAGTGTGACAACTTAGCCGTGTGACAACAAGCCCCGGTCTCCCCTATATCACTAACTTAGAAACCAAACAAGTTAGTTGCGGATAAACTTGTTTCATACTCAATGTGGTTTCTGTTTTTTCTGTTTATTGTTTCTGCTATAAATCATACAATGAATTTCTGGCCAATCACACACAACGTTCGCAGATTTCGTCAAAATCTTGGAGGTACCGAAAAATAAGTTTGGCGAGGTTATTATGCGTTTTCTCCGCAATTACGTGTAAAACTGACTTCATCCAATTCATATTTGAGTGCCCAAAATGCATTAATGCAAGGTGTAAATGGGGTCTTACTTAAAACATGTACTTACTTACTTACTTACTTACTTACTTACTTAGCACTGACTATTCTTTTGGTTTATTTATTTATTAATTTACCATCTATTTTTTTTCCTTTCTTGTCTGTCCAATGTGATTGCTAATATTTGCTTTCCTATAACAAATGTTCAATATTCTGTTTCTGAATGCTCTTGAATAAAAACAGTTTTGATCCGAGAACTAATTTTACTTTACTTTAGTGAAGTAAAGAAAAGGATGGAAAAACCTGGACCATCTTGCTGGCATGGATTGTTTTTATACATTGATGTTTGAAAACCGGTCTTTGTTTGGAGACAGTTTGAGTGAACAATAGCACCAGTTATGTTGGCGCTCTGCTTTGTGTTCCTGTGTTTGTCATGCGTGTAATTATGGTCTGTGGCTATCCGTGTAATAAAATCCAAGACAGGTTTAATTCTTGAAAATTGAAAATGATTCCCTTCTTTATGATTATTTTATTGTGATAAATAATTAAACTGTTTTATGATTGCTGTCACCAAACATGATTTCAAGATAAGAGTCAATCAATAACAATTATCTGTTAAGTATCTGTTCAAAATCAATAATGGTATATTAGACACACACACACACACACATACATAAAAAAAGCAAAACATACCAATCAAATAAAAAATATATGTCATCACAGTTGCCAATTATGAAAACCCATCACAAAAATCTATTATATTTTTTTCATCAAATTATCTAACAGCGAGGCAGAGAAAGTAAACAACACGTACCTCCACCACCACCACAAGACCATATGGATGCCTAGTTCTCCTACACCCTTATCTTAAACTTTTCTTTCTGTTACCATTGTACACGGATGTGCCCCCATACCAAATATTGTCATGAAGCATTCAACCTAACTATAGTCCCCCCGTGTATTTGGGCCACTGGGAAGTGGGCCTGGCTTTCTTATAACCACTGTACTCAAAGGCGAATGGCCCTAGCTGTATTTATCTACCTATGCGTGCCTTCAATGTATTGATTTCCTTGGCGTAGGCATTACTGGAATACAACTGCAGTGTATGTTCCTGTATGCCATGTAGTTCCTTCCTGTATTTGTTGTGGGTGTCTCAGATCCTCAAAGTCATTTGTAAGGATCTGTATCAACTAGTTTAAACAGGAAGACATCAGGGACTAACTAGTTTAAACAGGAAGACATCAGGGACTAGCTAGTTTAAACAGGAAGACATCAGGGACTAGCTAGTTCAAACAGGAAGACATCAGGGACTAACTAGTTTAAACAGGAAGACATCAGGGACTAGCTAGTTTAAACAGGAAGACATCAGGGACTAGCTAGTTCAAACAGGAAGACATCAGGGACTAACTAGTTTAAACAGGAAGACACCAGGGACTAACTAGTTTAAACAGGAAGACATCAGGGACTAACTAGTTTAAACAGGAAGACATCAGGGACTAACTAGTTTAAACAGGAAGACACCAGGGACTAACTAGTTTAAACAGGAAGACACCAGGGACTAGCTAGTTTAAACAGGAACAGGAAGACATCAGGGACTAACTAGTTTAAACAGGAAGACATCAGGGACTAACTAGTTTAAACAGGAAGACACCAGGGACTAACTAGTTTAAACAGGAAGACACCAGGGACTAACTAGTTTAAACAGGAAGACACCAGGGACTAACTAGTTTTTACCAGTGTCTCAAACTCAGCCTCCACGTCCTAACACCTGACAGGAAGCTCTGAAAGAAAAACTCAGGAATTCACAGCACCATGGCAACCGCTTACTAAAGACCACCATCACTCCTCACCTTTCCTATCTCCATCTTCTGGTTTTATTATTCTCTCTCTAGCTGTGTCCTTGAGCCACCTATAGACAACGTCAATGTTTCTTCGCTTGACTGAAAGAATATCATATTAAAAAACGAGATATGCGGTACACGTTGTGCTTCCGTAAATCAATAAATAGTGAATGCACTGCATTCGTATAGCGTTTTCTGACCTGTGGCCTCAAGGTGTGTGTGTGTGTTACATTTACATTTAGGGCATTTAGCAGACGCTTTTGTCCAAAGCGACTTACAGTAGGCCTAAGTACATTTGTACAAGTGAAACAACAATATACCGCTGTCAGTACAGCAAGGATGAACAAGTTTAAAGCACTCATAATTGCTAGGTTAACCCATTCCTCGTATACAACAAAGATAGCTAGGGTCAGATGCATGCTACACAATGCTAAGTGCTAGTTTTAAGTGCCAGGATGTACAAACATACAATAAGCGCGTGAGAGGATTTTTTGTTGTTGTTGGTGTGTGTGTGTGTGTGTGTGTGAGAGAGAGTTCATGAGTTTGTGTGTGTGTGTGTGTATTCAATCTCACCGTGAGTCTTGCTCCTCTGCCTCTACCCCTGTCAGCTCCGGCACAAGGCCAGGTCACCTAAAGGTCAAGGCCAGGTCATTTAAAGGTCGTCTAAAGGTCATATCCAGGTGGTCTCGGGGTCAGCCCCCTATTCTGATTACCTTTGGCGGCGCCGCCCGTGGCCACGGGTGAGCGGCCACCCTCGACACCACGCCTGATTGGACGAGACCGGGGTTCAGAGGCGGGGTCAAAGGTGGAGCGGGGGGGGGAAGGAGGGAGATGTTAGCTTCTGAGTGACAGGTGGCTCGGAGGGGTCACGCTTGAGGTCAAGGTATGAGCGCTCCATCTCCCCGGCTGACTGGAGCGAGGTGAGATGGCGGCGGTGTAGATCATCATCACCCGGAGGAGGGCAGGGACAGCTGGGGACTAAATAAAAGGCTGAGTTACACTTCTGTGGGGAATAGCTGTCATAAGGACGGGGCGGGCGTCCACGCCGCTGCTCGCATTTACGGGGGTCTGTCTCGCTGAACTTTATTGTATGGAGATAACAAACAAACATGCACGTGAACCTCCTCATCTCTCGATCCGCTACGAGGTTTTCACTGTGGCATAAATTAAACCGGAAGACAGAGACAGAGCGGGAGAGATGAAGCCGTCAGTCCGTGGCCCTGACGTGTAGTTTGACATGTTTGGAGTTGCGTGTGTGTGAGACCTATGTGGCCACATTCAACACAGAAGTATAAATGTAAGAAAAATGAAGTACTGATGGACTCCACTTGATATTTATTGGAAAGGCTGATGGCAGACCAGACCAGGCGGCCTTCGTCACCAGACAACTAAACCAAAAAACCTTTTAAACTTTAAATCATTTTTCATATTATTATTCTAGAGTTTGTCAATAAAAAGCCATAAAAAAAGAGAGAAAACCGAGGTCTGGCAGTAAACAACCAGTTCCACCTTAAATATCCATCTCTCTCTCTCACACACACACCCACACACACACACACACACACACACACACATAATGCATTCCACACACTTGGAGCACGCACACAAGCACACACTCAAGCACACTGACACACATTTGATGGCTCACACACTCTCTCTCCCTCTCTCTCCCTCTCTCTCTCTCTCTCTCTCTCTCTCTCTCTCTCTCTCTCTCTCTCTCTCTCTCTCTCTCTCTCTCTCTCCCTCCACATTAAGAGCCCCTCTCTCGTCCGTCCGCATGACTGATGGAGTAGCTATGCGCGCTGCGGACGGCTAATAAACACATTGACAGGCATAGCAGGAAGCGCCGGTTGGTACCTCTGATCTAGCGCCGCACGTCAGCGCCACACACGAGCACTGCGCTGATGATGGAGACGATGATGACTTCAGATGGCCGTCCACTCTGGCTCACCCCAGAGGCGCTTCGCTATTCACAGTCGCAGCGTCGACTCCTCTGAAATACCGCCGCTGCATCTTCCTCCTCCTCCTCCTGGACCTTTAGACGTTTAATAATCTATTAGCATTAGCATGGCAGGAGTGGTTAGCGCAACTAGGAGAGAGAGAGAGAGAGAGAGAGAGAGAGAGAGAGAGAGAGACAGAGAGAGACAGAGAGAGACAGAGAGAGAGACAGAGAGAGAGAGAGAGGCAGAGACATCTACACATTAGCATTTCTTCGTGATTTTCGAGATCAATTTATGAATTTATAATTCCCAAATGAGTAATTACCTTAGAACATATTTAAACGTCTGTTTTAAATGTCGAGCAGCAGGCCGGAAGATACCGCACATATGCGTGCGGCGGGTCTCAGGAAGATATGCTTGCTGACCCTAGCAACAGGCCGGGCTGAACGTGGCTCCGGACCAGGAGGGAAGTCAGCACCACCAGAGAGATAAGAGGGCCCTATCTCCAGACAGGTGAGCAGATATAGGAGATAAGCATCGTCTCTTCGGGTTGGTTCAGAAACTTCCAATAAAGAAGCAAAGGTCAGGGAGGAGACAGGGGGGTGGGGGGGTGGGGGGGGGTGGGGGCAGGTTCTGGAAGTGGCGTGGTTCACGTGGTTCTGGGTTCTGCTGGAGAACAGAGGACCGGCGGCCTGGCGCCGTCTGTCTGCATCAGATATACGCTGTGAGAGAAGAACACTCAAAACCAACTGCTAGTCCTCCTGCCTGAAGACATATATATAGACCTTTGTTACTTTTTCAATGTGTGAGAGAGAGCGATGTAGGGGGGGGGGGGGGGGGGGGGGGGAGACGACGGTGTGACAGAGACAGGTTTTGGAAGTGAAAAAGAGTGAAACAGACAGTGTGGGGTGGGTATGAGAGCGAGAGAACGAGATAGAAGGAGAGAGGGGTTTGAGAACGACAGAGATAAAGACAGAGTGGGTATGAGAAAGAGAGACAGAGAGCGAGGGGGAGAGAGAGAGAGAGAGAGAGAGAGTGCGTGAGAGTGGCAGGAGAGCGAGAGGTCAGGGAGGAGACAGGGGGAGAGAGAGAGAAAGAGAGATCAAGGCTCCTGGTCTCTCCATGGGTCCTGAAGTGGAGCAGCAGGGGTCATGGATAAGCGAACATCCCTGTCTGCTGGTGGTCTTCTCTCTCTCTCTCTCTCTCTCTCTCTGTCTCTCTCTCTCTCTCTCCAGCCACTCTCCGTCTCTGTCTCTCTCTCTCTGGTGTCATACCAGGACGCCCCCTCAACCCCCGCAAGCAGAATCACAGCAGTAGACCTCTTTCATCGTCTCCATCAACATCACTCTCTTCTTCTCTCTCTCTTTTCTCCTCACTTATATTCCATCCTTCTCCTTCTCCTTCTCCTTCTTCCCATCTTTTTTCGCTCACCTCCTTATACGTCAACTCTTTTCCCATGCAAGCCGGCACGCACGCACGCACACAAGGTGTGCTGTGATGACATGCACTATTAAACTTTACGTCTTGGCTGATAAAAAGCTGAGAGTGTTTCTGGCTCCTCTATCTCTCTTTTTGACATCCCCCCCCCCCCCCCCCCCCCTCTCTCGCTCTCTTCCTTCTCTTCTCTTCCCTCTCTTCTCCCTCTTTTCCCTCTCTCCTGTCCCCCATCCTTCCTCTCTCTCTCTCTCTTCTCCTCCCGTGTCCACTCTCTTCTCATCTCTCTGTCTCAACTATTCTTTCCCTCTAATCTTTCCTTCTCTCTCCCTCCTCTCTCCTTCCTCTCTTCTCCTCTGTCCTTCCTCTCTACCTGCTGTTTGTCTCCTCCTTGCTCTTTAAAGTGGCGACGGACAGACTACAGGACTACGGACGTTGCTAATAAGCCATCGCAGTGAAGTGTGGGAGGAGCAGAGGAGAGAGTGGGGAGGAGTCGTGAGTTTGATGGCAGAATGATGAAAAAGTAACCCGCGGTGTCTGATTAGTGCTGAGGTGCCCCTGGGTTCAGTAGCGGTGCCTTTTCTTTTTCTTTTTCATCGGCTCTTCCAGAAGGTTTAATTAAAACACAGAGAAAAGAGATCGTCTCACACCAGCTAAGCTAACTGCTTGTGAGGAGCTAGATATTATACTGTGAAGGGGGACTGCATTCACCACAACTAGTGGTCGACCACAACTCTCATACAACTCACATCTCTCCCTCTCTCTCTCTCTCTCTCTAGGGAATGGTATAGGGAGAGAGGGAGTGGGAAAGAGATGGGGAGCGGGAGAGAGAGAGAGAGAGGTAGGGAGAGAGCAGAGAGGGAGAGAGAGAGGTATGAAGAGAGAGGTGGAGGGAGAGAGGGAGAGAGAGAGACAGAGAGAGACAGAGAGAGACAGAGAGAGAGACTCTCTGAGTTAGAGATGGAGAGGGAGGGGGAACGAGAGGAAAAGAGAGGGAGGGAGAGTGAGTGGCTGGGTAGTAATATGAAATTAATAATTCAATAGCATTCAAATGCTAACATTATGAGTACGTTATTATTATAACAATAAGTTATGCTGATCGTCCTGTCAACCTAAACACCTGTTTGTCTCTGTGCACAAACACATCGGAAAGTTTACTTCTCTCAATCGAACTGAACAAATACTGTTCTTATTTCACATCTGCCAACACATGTACACACACACACACACACACACGAAGACATGTGGGTGTGTGTATATATATATATATATATATATATATATATATATATATATATATATATATATATATATATATATATATATATACATATATATATAGACAAGATAGCCCTGGGCTGCTTAAGGACCCCACGACGGCCAATTACAGAGAAAGGAGCTGTGTGTGTGTGGGTGTGAGACATACAATAGTAGTAGTACCACTACTACTAAAAATAATACATATCATAATATTACAGTTAAATACATCAATTACGCTGTATGTGTTTAACATAATAATAATAATAATAATAATAATAATAATAATAATCGAAATAATAATCATAATAATCATAATAATAGCAATAACAATAAAGTGTGAGGGCTGAGCAAGGTTTCTGTGTTAGCGGTGACTTAGCTGGATAAGTCTCTGCTGGGACCATCACTCACCTCCAGGACACCCAAGGCACACCACTCATCCAGTCCTCCTCCTCTCCTCCTCCTGTTCCCTATCCTCCTCCACTCCTCCTCCTCCACTCCTCCTCGTCCTCGTCCTCCTCGTCCTCCTCCTTCTCCTGGTCCTCCTCCTCCTCCTCGTCCTCCTCCTCCTCCTTCATCTCCATCTAGTCTCTAGACACACATTAATAAGCAGCTAGGGGTTAGGCATGCATCTTGGCTTCTGAGCGTGTCCAGCTGGTACCGCAGAACTACTGATCCAGCGGTCCTACTATGTTATAGCAGAACTACTGATCCAGTGGTCCTACTATGTTATAGCAGAACTACTGATCCAGCGGTCCTACTATGTTATAGCAGAACTACTGATCCAGTGGTCCTACTATGTTATAGCAGAACTACTGATCCAGCGGTCCTACTATGTTATAGCAGAACTACTGATCCAGCAGTCCTATGTTATAGCAGAACTACTGATCCAGCGGTCCTACTATGTTATAGCAGAACTACTGATCCAGCGGTCCTACTATGTTATATCAGAACTACTGATCCAGTCCTACTATGTTATAGCAGAGCTACTGATCCAGCGGTCCTACTATGTTATAGCAGAACTACTGATCCAGCGGTCCTACTATGTTACAGCAGAACTACTGATCCAGCGGTCCTACTATGTTATAGCAGAACTACTGATCCAGCGGTCCTACTATGTTATAGCAGAACTACTGATCCAGCGGTCCTACTATGTTATAGCAGAACTACTGATCCAGCGGTCCTACGATGTTATAGCAGAACTACTGATCCAGCGGTCCTACTATGTTATAGCAGAACTAATGATCCAGTCCTACTATGTTATAGCAGAGCTACTGATCCAGTCCTACTATGTTATAGCAGAACTACTGATCCAGCGGTCCTACTATGTTATAGCAGAGCTACTGATCCAGTCCTACTATGTTATAGCAGAACTACTGATCCAGTGGTCCTACTATGTTATAGCAGAACTACTGATCCAGCGGTCCTACTATGTTATAGCAGAACTACTGATCCAGCGGTCCTACTATGTTATAGCAGAACTACTGATCCAGCAGTCCTACTAAGTTATATCAGAACTACTGATCCAGTCCTACTATGTTATAGCAGAACTACTGGGGGGAGACGGCAGAGCCTGGGAAACCAGCAACTGTAAGTGGCAGAGTTACGCCTTGTTTCCTGTTTCGTTAGAGATGTGCTACTGAAGAGCGAGTGGATGAAGCTTTCCGAGGGGGAGTGTATTAAGTGTGTTGCTACAGTGGCCAGTCTGCACCGTGTTGATTTGATAAGATTTAACACGTTTTGTCAGAACGTTGGTGTCTGGACAGGATGTTTAGTGCTGGCTGAGTTTGTGTTCGCTGTTAGCCAATTACACGCTTACAGATCCCCGAAGTGAAGGAAAGTGAAACGCAACATGAGATTTGAGCTGGTCTGCCACCAGACTTTAGATTATCAAGGGGATTGAACCCAGCACCTTTCAGCTGGGCTGTTACCATGGAAACAAACAAATAATATGACCTAATGGTGTGAACTGTTGACAGGCGCCTGCAGTCATTGCGACGAACCCCCCCCCCCTCCCTTGGTGTCTCAGAGCTCCGCCCCTCATCACACCCTGTGAACACTACTGCTGTTACCACGGCAACCTGGCAAACGCATCTCCCAACGCTGTTTGAATGAAACACCTCTGGAATACGGGAGGAGACGGAGGAGAAAGGCAGAGAAACAAACGCACACACACACACAGTCACACACACACACACACACACACACACACACACACACACACACACACACACACACACACACACACAACACAACACTCCACAACACACACACACACCACACACACACACAGAGTGGAGTGACCAGGCTGCCAAGGCCCTCCACAGTGGCTGGGGAGAGAGACTAAAGCCTGAGGACAGAGGTGAGGTCAGTAATGATCAGTTTTACTCCGATCAGCCTCACCTGCAACACTCGCCTCACCTCCATAAACAGACTGAAATTACATACTAACCTGCTATTTAGTATGCTGAAACAGTTTGCAAGACTTTTTATTGTGTCCTCCTAAACCTCAGTATGAAACCAAAAGTATGTGAAGTGCATGCCATTTCCGGGGGAAATATTACAGCACGCAAGCACTGAACACTACGCCGGCATAAATATCCCACAATGCAATGCAGTAGTGACGACAACAAAATGGCGGACAGCGACCAAGGCAACTCTGGCTGAACGTCAATACCTCTTCAATTTAAATGTTTCACATTGCTAAAAGTACGTTGAACGATGACAGCATGTGATTTCAGACGCAGCCTCAGTCTCTCCTCAGCCACAGAAGAGAGCGCAGAAGTAACGCAAGTCAAACCCGGGTGGGTCCAGCCACAGCACATACATGTTGGATGGATACATGGATGACTTGGTTCATCAGTAGAAGAAAAGAAGAGGAATTATCAGAACTTGCTAAATTACCAGGACATGCTGCCGTTACCACTCTTCTCCTGCGTCAGTTACTTAGTTTTGCCCTCAACCCCTGAAACCTTCCCTTTAATTAGTAAACTCTTTGGTTAACCCTTTAGTTGGTGTGAAGCATTCATTCATTCATTTCAAGGTTAGGTGTGACCTCACCGGGTGTGAACTGCCACAACACACACACACACACACACACACACACACACACACACACACACACACACACACACACACACACACACACACACACACACACACACACACACTGACTTGTTATTGCTCAGCTCGCAGTGGAGCTGTTCTATTTTGATGAAGGTAGGACTCGGAGAATGAATAAACTATAACAGTAAAATTATTTATTACAGAGAGCAATCGAACATGCAATCCGGATTAGGTTCATGAAGCCACTGACTCCCACGTTTTAACACATTGAATATATACTTTCTAAAACATGTGAGTGACACCTCCTCTTCCGGTCTTGGCAGACAGGCCCTTCTAGGAATATCTATATGTTGATACCCCCCTGTGGTCAGGGGCCATAGGGCCAGACCGCTGCGTCATATGAGGCCCATTGTCTCTGGATTCAATCACAGTTGAGACGGGCTTCCTCATGACCCGCTGAGTTAACACAAGTAAAGAGTAGGTTCAGTCAGGGAGTACGTATAGGTTGACTGTTATTATCACGGAGGGGCTTTCTCATGATTTTTATTATTTCATTATTATTACGTCAACACACACTCACACACTTGCACTTATGCTGATAAGCTGGCCGTCTCCCAACCATCAATGAAAGTCATCCACCTCTCAACTCTCTCTATCGCCCTCTCTCCCCCCTTCCTCCACCCCTCTACTTCTCTCTCTCTTACTCTCCCCTGAGACCTCCAACTTTATTGCCATGTCTCTCTCTCTCTCTCTCTCTCTCTCTCTCTCTCTCTCTCTCTCTCTCTCTATTCATGATTCAAGTAGTCATCCTTCTTCTCTCACATTTGTCTGCAGCCAATCACAAGTGGAGAACACTCTGCTCTGATAGGTCGAGTGGTCGGGGAAACTTGATCAATGTGATGGGCCTCCTCTCCGCTGCGCTTTTACTTTATAGCATGAGCACTTCATGGGTACGCTTTTATTGTGAAGGAGAGCGATGATACCACTTTAAACCCTTGAATCATCACCTATAATAATGATGAGGATGATGATATTAGTACTACAAAACATTCCTTAAATCAGGACTTTTATCTTCACCGGGGTAAAGACAAATGTTTTTACAAAGAGATCCTTCAACAGATGGGATGGAAACACACACGCACACACACACACACACACACACACACACACACACACACACACACACACACACACACACACACAGTGTTCTGAGAGGGCATCCTGACCTGTATCTGTGTGTGTGTGTAGGGCTTCTTGCCACAGTGTGATGGAGAGGAAAGAAAGAGGACATAAAACATATTAATACAGAGCTAATATAAGATGCTAATACACAGCTAATATATGATGCTAATAGACAGCTACTATATGATGCTAATACACAGCTAATATATGAGGCTAATATACAGCTAATATACAGCTAAGATGCTAATACACAGCTACTATATGATGCTAATACACAGCTAATATATGATGCTAATATACAGCTAATATACAGCTAAGATGCTAATACACAGCTTTATGATGCTAATATACAGCTACAATATGATGCTAATACACAGCTAATATATGATGCTAATATACAGCTAATATACAGCTAATATGATGCTAATACACAGCTAATATATGATGCTAATACACAGCTAATATATGATGCTAATATACAGCTAATATACAGCTGATATGATGCTAATACACAGCTAATATATGATGCCAATGCACAGCTAATATATGATGCTAATATACAGCTAATATACAGCTAATATATGATGCTAAAACACAGCTAATATATGATGATAATATACAGCTAATATGATGCTAAAACACAGCTAAAACATCAGAGATAATGAAACACATTGTATTGGGATGACAAAGGGAGGTTGAGAGAGAGAGAGACCGAAAGAGAGAGAGAGAGAGAGACATAGAGGGAGAGAGAGAGAGAGAGAGAGAGAGAGACATAGAGGGAGAGAGAGAGAGAGAGAGAGAGAGAGAGAGAGACATAGAGGGAGGGGTAGGAGAGCTACAGAGGTAGAGAGACAGACACACAGAGTTAGGAGAGAGAGAGTGCACTTGTCAGCTCTGTTCTATTCATCTAAAGGCCATCTGCTCTTGCATTGATTATCATGCTATTATCCTCGAGTGTGTGTGTGTGTGTGTGTGTGTGTGTGTGTGTGTGTGTGTGTGTGTGTGTGTGTGTGTGTGTGTGTGTGTGTGTGTGTGCGCTCGCGTGTGTCCATGAGATTGTTTATCCATGCATTTCCATGCCATCACTTATGCGGTTCAACCTCAAACACGCACGTGCTTTGTGCTTTTGTACCTGTGTGTGTGTCTGTGTGTGTGTGTGTGTGTGTGTGTGTATGTGTGTGTGTGTGTGTGTGTATGTGTGTGTGTGTTTGGAGGCTGTGCTTTCTAAGGAATAACATAGGTGAGGTATCAACAACCCCCCCCCCCCCCCCCCATGTAGGCAACTACTTTGCCAAGAACGCGACCAAAGCGTCCGATGATGATGGCGTGGCGGTGGTGTTGGGTTGGTCGGGTCCCAGATGGCCGCTCATCATATGTTTCTCCGTTATGATTGCGCTATTGTTGTTTATTGCCAACCCTTATATAACAAATCCACTCAGGCTTTAAGCTGACGCTAGGCACGTCTGATTGATTCATTCAACCCAGAGCGCAAGCTCAGCCCAGAGTCAGGCCAGATGTAGCCTACTGACGCCGAGAGCCGTCGTTGTATCAAAACCACATTTGTAAATGTCAGTTAGAGACAATATTCAAATACATGTTGGTCAATGTGACGAATGGATAACCGCACATATGTATCAACAGACTGTAATATCCTCACATAGCTACTAAGGACTATAAATATAAGTTGTATTAACCGCACCTGGTCACCAGATGGCGGCACACATAATACACTGGGGGCGGGCGCTCAACACTAGCCAATCAGAGCATAGTATGCGTCATAGAGGCCACGCCTGCCCAGGTACTACCAAACAACACATCCGGGGGGAAGCCAGAAACCCTAAGGGAAGCGTATCTGGACAGATATCCAGCTAAGGGTCGCTCCACGCGTGACTTTTACAATTCCTCTCCATTTGCTTCATAGATAAATATAACTAAAGTTAAACAAATAAAGTGAGTTAAAAGCGTTCCTGAGTCGGCGGCCATCTTTCTCAAAGAACATCACATCAACTACGGAGAAGGTTATCGAGGTTGCAAGGCGATACGTCATACGTTAAACGTATATACGAATTTGTTTTCACGACGGGCACAAAAATATTATAGCCTACTACCCATGGCAGCTCTCGGCTTCTGTACCGTCTCTGTTGGGATCGATGTTAGCTAGCTAGCAGGTATGTTAGCTATGTCTACTAGCTAGTGGGCAGCTCCATTCATTGCTCAATTATTTGTAGTTCCTGATGTAAAAGGACGTTAACACTTGATCATAGCACTAACGCTAACTTTACAAATGCTGTAATGCTATCGTTGTTAATGATGATGATGATGATGCTACGTTGAGCTCGTTAGCACCTACCCACTACACTGAAAACATATATAGACCAAAATGAAAATGGAAATACATCTTTGTTAAAGAAATGCTATCACAGTATTTCAAAACTACCTTAACTGCTAATCCTAACTTTGTCAACATTGCCACACACTGCACTGTTAGCATTCAACACAATCATGGTTTATTTTTATTTAATGAGTGAATTGGTTGTTTAACCGTGGGCAGACTTTACGACGTGGCAGAGACTGCGGCTAATCAAAAGATGTACTAAACACTTTCTTTCCATTGATTAAGACTTTAGGGCCAAACGAGTTGTTAATAAGATCAATTGTCTTTTTATTAGACTGCCTCCTCTACTGGCGGGCGAACAAAAGGTCCTTCGTCGTGTTTGGATATTGACTTCCATTGAGTTACAATGTGGATACATTTTTCTTATAGCAGGTCAAGTTAATAAAGACGGTCGAGGTTGAACAAATACACAATGAGAGACACAACCAACACACAACCAACACACGCATGCCGACCTGAGACGCACACAGAAGTGTACAAACACATAATCACTCCCCCCTCACTCTGTCTCTCCCCTATACTCTCCCCTCTCTTTCACCTCTCTATAGCTCTCTCTCCCCCCTTTCAATTCTTCCTATTTCTCTCTCCTCCACTCCTCCTCTCTCTCTCTCTCTCTCTCTCTCTCTCTCCCTCTCCCTCTCCCTCTCTCTCTCTCTCTCTCCCTCTCCATGTACTCTATGCACCATGATTATAGCGTGGCGGTACGTTGCTCCTCAGAGGCCAACATGTTAGGGGTGTGTGTTGTTTTCTCCCCACTCAGCAGTGCATGTCACAGAGGTTAAACAGCACCTTAAGGAACACACTGCAATGGAATGAGAAGCCAATTAACAAATCAATAGTTATTTAGAGCGGGCGCATGGGGAGACACCATCATTCTGGAGCACTCCTCCTCCTCCTCCTCCTCCTCCTCCTCCTCCTCGTCACTAAACTTTCTTGTTTCTCCTCTGTCTCGTTGCAACTTACTAATTAGCAATAAAATGCGTCTCTCTCTCTCTCTCGCTCTCTCTGGGAGCACTTTGGTGGAAAATAGAGAAAGCATTGATTTTATTTATGTGTGTATCAAAAGCGCTTGATAAGAAATTCGAGGCAGGTTGAAATTAAATAGGGAAAAAATAGAGATTGATTTGGGCAAAACGGAAGGGAAAAGGGTTGACAGTCTAACTGATAAAAGCAGAAGTCGCTGCTTTTTAAAAAAAACATTTCCACGTAAAAGGCTTTTAATCCATCACGGTAAACGCACCGCAAAATTGTCAGAATCCTTGAATAGCACATTAGTTTAGAAAGGCAGTAAGGTGAAAATGCAAGGCTGTGTGTGTCCAACGATTTTGATGACACAGTGTGACTAAATCTCGACAAAACCAAACCCTTCCGCCCACCATTGTGTGTGTGTGTGCGTGACCATAAGATAAAAAACACCATTTCATGCTTTCCACAACCTTCGAATCACTGCCGCAAAACCAAAACGTTTGCCGCAGTGCCTAAATATTCAGCGCTTTAGCCGGTCTTGGAGTCAACGCCAAATCCTCGCCCATCGATATAAATATCCAAACATATTTAATGAATGCACAGGCTGTTGGGGAGCTGTCGTACTACAGTAGGGTAAGGTGGCCAGATTTAGTCAAAAGGAAAAATGGGGACTTTTATCATCAACAAAATATCTGATGTAATTATTTATGAAATGAAAAAAAGGGACATATTCAACTTTTGCATATTGTTATCATGGTATATGTAGTACTGTCGTCAAATATAGGGCAGTAAAGGACCAATGGTTTACTATGATGTGGTTTAAGCTTTGGTAAAGCAGCCAAAAACTATCCACAATAGGAATAGGGAATCAATTTTTATTGTATTGATTACCTATTCTTTATGATTGGTTCTATATTGTATTGATTACTTATTGTTTATGATCGGTTCTATATTGTATTGATAGTCTATTGTTTATGATCGGTTCTATATTGTATTGATAGTCTATTGTTTATGATCGGTTCAATATGGTATTGATTACTTATTGTTTATGATCGGTTCAATATTGTATTGATAGCCTATTGTTTATGATCGGTTCAATATTGTATTGATAGCCTATTGTTTATGATCGGTTATATATTGTATTGATAGTCTATTGTTTATGATCGGTTCTATATTGTATTGATAGTCTATTGTTTATGATCGGTTCTATATTGTATTGATATTGTTTATGATCGGTTCAATATTGTATTGATAGCCTATTGTTTATGATCGGTTCTATATTGCATTGATAGTCTATTGTTTATGATCGGTTCTATATTGTATTGATAGTCTATTGTTTATGATTGGTTCTATATTGCATTGATAGTCTATTGTTTATGATTGGTTCTATATTGCATTGATAGTCTATTGTTTATGATCGGTTCTATATTGTATTGATAGTCTATTGTTTATGATCGGTTCTATATTGTATTGATATTGTTTATGATTGGTAACGCTGCTTATGGTATACGTCGATAGATAGACCCCCGTGTAGTGAGGTCGTGTCACAGCCTGTCAGATAGACACGATACTAATTACCAACTGTCTCGAAATTAATATTCATGAGAAAGCTACAACCTTTACCATTTAAACATCTATTCATATATTTTTAAAATCCTATTTATTTTAAACATGGACATTTCTGGGGACAGCTCCAGCCGGGGAGAGGCCAACCAAAAACTTGGACTGTCCCCCGAAAACGGGGACGTCTGGTCACCCGACGGTATGGGGGGACTTCCTCTGATCAGACATGCTACCTACCTCCCCAAGGAGACCAGCGAGCCAAGAGAGAGGTCCGGTGGAGCGGCTTTGCTCCATTGCCACATGGCCAGAGAGGAGGAGGAGGAGGAGGAGGAGGAGGAGGAGGAGGAGGAGGAGGAGGAGATGGGGAAGGGGAGGAAGGGGAGGAAGAGGAGGAGGAGGGGGGTCGTTCAGGGTGTTGACACCTCATCCATCTCTACCTCCGCCTCGGGTCCACCGAGGAGGGGGGAGAGGGTCACCTCCTCTCCTTAACAAGGAGCCCAGGGAGTCAAAGGGGGAGTAGGGGGTGGAGAAGGACAGGGGCACAAAGAGAGGAGAGGGAGGAGAGGATGAGGGAGACACGGGGCAGAGGAGTGGAAAGAGAGAGAGGGAATAGAGGGGGGAGAGAGGGGAGAGGTGGAGGAGGCGGAAGAGTGTGATAAAAGTAAGAAAGATAGATAGGTAAAGCGAATTAACTGTGCGTGGGTTTTTTGTGTGTGTTTGTGTTGTCAGTGTGTGTGTGTGTGTGTGTGTATAGTGTGTTTTCAATGTGTTGGTGGGTGATTGCGTGCGATTGTTTGTGTGTGTATGTTTATGTTTTCGGTGTGTCATCGTGTGTGTAGTGTGTGTCTGTGTGTTCAACGTGTTTGTTTTTGTCTGATGAAGGGGGGGGGGGGGGGGGGGGGGGGGGGGGGTCGGTCTCCGGTACAGAGGATGGTTGTCATGGCACCCCGGCCCCCTGGGGTTTCCCCAGCGATTGTTTTTACCGTTTTACCTTCGTAGCGGAGAAGGTGACCTATGGTGCTCAGCCAGCAGAACAAACCGCCTGTCAATTAGTGATATCACCAGAACCCGGGCCCAGACCGTTCCGGTCCTGTACCTCCCCCCCCCAACCCTCACCCACCATCTCCCACCCTCGTCCTCACCCCAGGGTCCCCACAACTCTGAGAAGTGAGGGGGGGGGGGGAATGGAGGTTATTGAAGTATCATGGTATTTAATTCAGTCCAGTTTTTCCCTGGCAGTTTGTCGTTTACATGTGTATGATTAATGAGTAAAACCCCAGGTCCCCTGGGACACCTGGCTGGATGGAAGGGGGGGCAGGGGGGTGTGGTGGGGGGGGGGAGGGGCCAGGGAGAGGGGGGGGGGGGGGGGGTTGGAGGATCAAACCTGGGGGCCGTGCATATGTGCAGTCGCTGCTCCTAATTAACCCCCTGTTGGCATGCATGTGTGTGTGTGTGTGTGTGTGTGTTGCACAGACACACTCCGGTGCAGTGAGTGCAGGCAAGGCGAACGCTGGGACTCAATATATCGAAGTGTTGTGAGTTAAGTGAACAGTGGCCCATTGCGGTCGGCCATCTTGATTAAAAACAATCTTCGTTATAGTGAATGAGCAGCACACCGCAAAGTGTGTTTGAGGTGTTTCACAACTTCTAGTAGTTCATTTTTTGTTTTTTATAAGTGTGTGTGTATGTGTGTATGTGTGTATGTGGGACTGAGGGAAAGGGTGTGTGTGTGTGTGTGTGTCTGTGTGGATGAAAGTGTGTGTGAGAGAAGAAGAGAGACAAAAAGAAAAAAGAGAGGAGAGACAAGAGAAAGAAAAATGGAGGTGCAGAGATACAAAGAGCGAAAGAACAAGACACAAATTTCAAAGAGAGGCAGAGAGACGGAGAGGGAAACAGCAACAGACGGGGGAGACACTCAGAGAGAGAGAGAGAGAGAGAGAGGGAGAAAAAGAGAGACGGAGATAAAAGTAAAGAGATCTCTTATTAAACACACATCCTGAGGCTCATTAAGAACATGGCTCTGTAGGCATGGAAACCGCCTCCCCCCCCCCCCACCACCTCCCCCCCCCCCCCCCCCCCCCCCCACCCCCCCACACACACACACACACACACGCTCCATGCTAAACAGGCTAATTAGGGGAGGATTCTCCGGAGTTTCCCTCTAATGGAGGCACTTTGGGCGGACAGGGGAACGCGTCGCTCTGTTATGCTAGCAGGCTAACGGCACCGCTAGAACTGCCTCTGGAGATTGTGTGGAAAGCGGGAGCCGACGATCCTCGCGTACCCGGTCTCCAGGACAAACAAGTTATTAAAAGGAAAGCGACCCCCTAAATTCAGACTATTGTGAATTTTAAGAGGTAGCTGTAGCTAGCGGAAAGCCGGTAGCCTACCTACGGAGTTTGCGACGGAGCTACGTATCGTGAACTAGTTTGAAACGCATTTTCCCCCGATGCTAAACAGCACCGTTGGGTAACGTGACGAATCTCGCTCAGTGCGGCCGTTGTTTCCTGCTGTAGTCATACGCGGGTGTTGTTCTGACATGCTAATGGGGAAACTGTGTACGCCACTATTTTACTTTCTATAATTCAGCGTTAAGCGGTGGAGACGTCGGGCTCAGGGGACAGCGGGCGCCAGAGAGGGTTTGTCTTTGACTGCTTTCATGCTCCCGTGTCTCGTATTCGCCAGCCTGGGAGAGGTTGCCAGATGAAGGTAAACAACATCCCCCTTGTTAATTATTCAACGCCAGCCCAACATCGAGAGATTAATGAGATAAATAAATGATTTTCCACTCATCCTGTTATTTTTATGGTATCTTGGTGGGCAGCGGTATGGGAGAGTTAGCAAGACGCCTCGCAGTAGCAAGCTAGCAATGTTTTCCTGTATACGTGTTCGGTCACTGTTTGAAGTGTCTTTATTCAAAATGCCTCAAGAGGAGAAGAGATAGCCACAATAACCACGTGAATCAAGAGCACACAGCTTGTATTTAGCGGCCCTTTTAACAGATGAAGCCCACAACAGACGTTAATTCGGCCGGACGTTTTAATGCTCGGCTAATTAGCTCCGACGGCAGTGCAAGCTAGCGGGACTCGCGTCATCCTAAAGGGTTTGGGCAGTTTTCCCTTTACAGCCAATAGAAACTCACAGGGAGGAATGTGGTTCTGCAGAGTGTCCTTTAAACTAGCCGTCAGAGGACAAAGGATTTCGGTACTTTTGGGTTTAACACGAGAGGCACTGTATGGAAGATGTATGTGCTTGCTTTCTGCCTTCGACGAACTGACAAACTGATCATCCGACAGACGGACTGACCAGCTGACAGACAGACTGACCAACAGACAGACAGACCAGCTGACAGACTGACCATCTGACAGACTGACCAAGGACAGACAGACAGACCAACTGACAGACTGACCATCTGACAGACAGACCAGCTGACAGACAGACTGACCATCTGACAGACAGACCAACTGACAGACAGACTGACCAAGGACAGACAGACCAACTAACCAACCAACAGACAGACTGACCAGCTGACAGACGTATTCGTTCCTCAAATAAGAAGTTTGTAAAACATTGGCCTTATAAACTGCTTCTTCTTGTTGTTATGTTGCGTAACAACCCAGTGGCACAAACAATCAAAAACAACCATAACTACGAGAAGCTTGCTTACAAAATGAGTGCCGCTTTGATTGATGAGGTCGTTCATTGGAAGAGAAGAGGCGGCATTAAAAACTAAGTAACAGCCAGAAGTAATCTTCAAACGGTCCGCTCTGAACATTGAAGAGAAACGTTCGACTAAGCGAAAACCTCGCTCAGCAGCTCAGGATGAAACTAACACGCTCCACTAGAGATAGAGTAAGAGTTAGAAAATGTAATTACGTATGATTATGTATGCAATTATGTATGACTGCCTCCTAAAAGAGGGAAGGTATTGATAGGGAAACAATCCATACTTAATTGATTATTGATTGCCTAAAATATGGTCATGGCACACGGTCCGGACCAAGAAAGAAGTGAGGTGTAAATTATACGGACATTTTGTACTTCAACACACCAATACCAGGACCCACAATGCAATGCTGCCCTCAACGGCAACACAATTTATATTTCTTAAAACGTGAAACGGTCCCTGTGCTGGAAACTTTCTACGTACAACAAATCACAAGGTTGTGGTCAGGTAGGTTCCCCTTAGTATCAAACTCATTCAATCAAACTTTATTGATTCATTTATTTTGTTTACAACTGCAGTACAAAGTGCTGAACAAGGGAACAACACCAAGGACAAGAAATAAGTTTAAAATAACACATCTGAATCACAGATATTAATTTGAGATTGAGTTAAACAAAGATGATGACATCATTACAATAAGCTCTGTAAAAAGTTATCTTTTAAGGTTTTGTAAAAATAAATGTATGTAGACAGATTGTCGTAATGTACATAGAGTATAGAGTATACAGACAGTATACAGCCAGTATTTACAGACAGTATATACAGACAGTATACAGACAGTATATATACAGACAGTATTTACAGACAGTATATATACAGACAGTATTTACAGACAGTATACAGACAGTATATACAGACAGTATATACAGACAGTATATATACAGACAGTATACAGACAGTAAGACAGTATATATACAGACAGTATTTACAGACAGTATACAGACAGTATACAGACAGTATATACAGACAGTATATAGACAGTATACAGACAGTAAGACAATATATACAGATGCAGACAGTATAGACAGTATACACACATACAGACAGTATAAACAGACAGTATATACAGGTACAGACAGTATAAACAGACAGTATATACCGATACAAACAATATACAGATACAGACAGTATAAACAGACAGTATATACAGATACAGACAGTATAAACAGACAGTATATACAGATACAGACAGTATAAACAGACAGTATATACCGATACAAACAATATACAGATACAGACAGTATAAACAGACAGTATATACACAGATACAGACAGTATACACAGAAACAGACAGTATATACAGATACAGACAGTATAAACAGACAGTATATACAGATACAGACAGTATAAACAGACAGTACAGATACAGACAGTATAAACAGACAGTATACACACATACAGACAGTATAAACAGACAGTATATACAGATACAGACAGTATAAACAGACAGTATATACAGATACAGACAGTATAAACAGACAGTATACACACATACAGACAGTATAAACAGACAGTATATACAGATACAGACAGTATAAACAGACAGTATACACACATACAGACAGTATAAACAGACAGTATAAACAGACAGTATACACACATACAGACAGTATAAACAGACAGTATATACAGATACAGACAGTATAAACAGACAGTATATACAGATACAGACAGTATAAACAGACAGTAAGACAGTATATACAGATACAGACAGTATAAACAGACAGTATACACACATACAGACAGTATAAACAGACAGTATACACACATACAGACAGTATAAACAGACAGTATATACAGATACAGACAGTATAAACAGACAGTATACACACATACAGACAGTATAAACAGACAGTATACACACATACAGACAGTATAAACAGACAGTATATACAGATACAGACAGTATAAACAGACAGTATAGATACAGACAGTATACACACATACAGACAGTATAAACAGACAGTATACACACATACAGACAGTATAAACAGACAGTATATACAGATACAGACAGTACAAACAGACAGTATACACACATACAGACAGTATAAACAGACAGTATACACACATACAGACAGTATAAACAGACAGTATATACAGATACAGACAGTATAAACAGACAGTATATACAGATACAGACAGTATAAACAGACAGTAAGACAGTATATACAGATACAGACAGTATAAACAGACAGTATACACACATACAGACAGTATAAACAGACAGTATATACAGATACAGACAGTATAAACAGACAGTATATACAGATACAGACAGTATAAACAGACAGTATACACACATACAGACAGTATAAACAGACAGTATACACACATACAGACAGTATAAACAGACAGTATATACAGATACAGACAGTATAAACAGACAGTATATACAGATACAGACAGTATAAACAGACAGTATATACAGATACAGACAGTATAAACAGACAGTATACAGATACAGACAGTATAAACAGACATGCCGTCAGATATTGCTTTGGGGCATTAGTAAGGCTAAAGTAATAACACAGCAAGTAGACCAGAAACACACACACAAAAACTCATAAACTCACACACACACGCTCGCGCTGCACGTCTCGTCCCTGTTGAAGGTTAGTAGTGCAATCGATATGTTTCCTAGACCGACTCAAACACAAACAGACAGGCAGAAGTATACAGACAGGCAGTCAGACAGGCAGTCAGACATTCTGTCAGAGAGAGAGAGAGCGAAAGAGAGAGAGAGAGAGAGAGAGAGAGAGAGAGAGAGAGAGAGAGAGAGAGAGAGAGAGAGAGAGAGAGAGCGAGAGCAAGAGCGAGAGCGAGAGAGCTTGTCTGATGGAGGGACTTCTGGGTCAGTTGTTTTATTTAAAGCTGTTTGTTTCTTAGTCTGAGGCCCCTCATTGGCGACGGCTGCAGCATTGTAACCATCACAATACCAAATCACACCATTCAAAACCGCCCTCGCAAGGATAGCAAAAAGTATGTGTGTGTATCTAAACTGAGTACACACACACACTCCAAAGCAAAAGAAAATCAAACCTTACTTCTGAGGTCATCTTTACTTGGTACTGTTGCCCTGGCAACCGCCTCTTTTGGCGGCAACATTCTTCCAGAGTATCTGAGAAACAGCTGTGGAGCCGAAATCACTGAGGACCTCAGGGGGGCCATGGAAGATAGGACCGGATTCACTGAGGACCTCAGGGAGGCCATGGAAGATGGGACCGGATTCACTGAGGACCTCAGGGAGGCCATGGAAGATAGGACCGGATTCTGGGGAAAGAAAAATGGTTCCCAGCGTGTCTAATTTGACATGTGAACAAAGCAGCAATAGCAACAAAAGCAGAGGGAAGGTGGCTAGAGAGGAAGGGAGGGAGAGAGTAAACAGAGGAAGAGGAGGGCAGGAGGTGGAGGGGAGAAGGATGAAGAGGGGATGACGAGGGTGGGGAGGAGGCAATGAGGGAGAGGAAGACGAGGGCATGATGAAGAGAAGGAGGAAGCTAGCATGCCTCCCAGCCTCACCGCTCTTAACACTGCACCTCAAAGACCCACAGATATACATCATACACACACAATTTCTGAACTTTTTGTGACGTTCATGTTTAGTTAATCAGAAAGACACATCTGGTATGAATAATACATACAATAATTGAGTTATTAAGGGACCTTAATTTATTGACATCCATTCTGCTTGTCAACTAGGGTGACCATACGTCCGTATTTCCCGGGGCATGTCCGTATTTCACGTCCTGTCCCGGGTGTCCCGGGTTAATTTTAGAAAGTGAGGAAATGTCCTGGTTTTTAAAATTACCTTCTTTGGACCATTACATTTACATGCACTAGGGCACTGCACGGCGCTGCGTGCGACGTAGCCTAATCCCCGCCCCTATGCTGTCAGCCCTATTAATCAGAACGTAGACAACGTGACTGTCAGTCATACGCAAGCAACATGCCGAAGCGCAAGTGCTCGTTTACCGACGAATTACTAAAGAGTTTCCCGGCTTTCAGACCGGGTCGAGACAAATGGGAAGCCTTGTGCACAGTGTGCAAAGCACAGTTCGGTTGCGCCCCCCGCTCAACAATCGCGCAACCGAAATGTCCCCCCCCCCCCCCCCCCCGGGACAAGTGTCCCGGTTTTAGGTTCAGGAAATATGGTCACCCTATTGTCAACGATTCAAATGTGTCTCTGCAGTGACAGTCTGAAGTACGGCAAACACATCTTTCTTATCAACAAAAGCTTTAAGTGCAGTTGTTTGTTCTTCTTTTAGAGAAAATATACCGTCCAGTTCGCTTAATACTGTCGCGATAGCGGATTCAACAGACCGTTCCACATCGTCAGCAGCCATCTTGGTTGTTTACCAAAATTCATCAACGGCGCTCCTCTACGGTCATCGCGTCAAACCCACCCCATATCAAATAATTTTGGACCGACCCGGGCCAGGTTGGCTGGAAATCTGTCTGAATGGGAGGAGGGACAGATGTATCTGCCAGAGCAAATAAACCATCGCCTTTGTTGTTGTTGTATGTGTGGAGTGTGTGTGGTTGATAGCTGGTGTACAGCCTCACCAGGCCTGAGTCAGACTGATTGGACTCTGAGGTTGGTGACGCTGGGTGGGAGAGCGAGAGAGAGAGAGAGAGAGAGAGAGAGAGAGGCTCTGATTGCTGATGGCTCTGAGTGGCTGTATCTTCCTTCTGATATTCAGGTAGATAGGATGCAACAGCTTGTGTGTGGTCATGTGTGATATAATTAACATGCTCCTGCCACAACACTTTTTTTAATGTTTTTTTTAATGTTAAAAAATGATGTTGTAGCTAACATCATACAGCATATCACATTATATATTAATATGATATCACATCAAATACACAGCAAAGTAAAAATTCCTCTGTATGTTTCTCTGAGACTGCAGCTGGCTATATAAGTGGAGTGGAAGTTGTTTTTGGCTTTGTGTACATTGTGACATTGGTAGCCTAATGTAACCATACTATAAGGGCCACCGGTCCACCATTGTAACACACAGAGCCTTTGGTGTAGTGTGAATGAGCAAGTGTAAATGCTAAATTCAATATAATCTGTGTCACGCAATTTGTTATCAAATAGGTTCCCTACAGTGGCGACCTGCCTACCAATTACATATGGTTAGGCAGAATTACATTTTCATAAAAGATTGAATGAGACAAAGAGAGGTATTTCCTATGATAGAGAGGCTGCTTTCTGCCATGCTGTGTGCATACCTGAAGAGGTCCATTTGCTCTCAGTCTGACCCATCGTGTTCACTGGCTTAGCTCCCTCATTTCTGTCTGCATTCACACTTGTGGTTGCAGACGAGTAGCCAGTTTGAAGTCCCCCCCCCCCCCCCCCCAGTTTTTAAATGTTTCCTATGCCCAGCAGGCATGGAAATAATCAGCCCATGAGACAAAGGAGATGCTCTTTGCTGACCAGAGTGTTGTTGGAATGGCAAGTACAATGATAGGCGCACGCACACACGCACACACGCCACACACATACACCAACACACACATCCCAAACACACTTGCACGCAGGTGTGTGCATAGCCAGGCGTGCATGCTCTCAGGCATATTACGCACTGTCAAATCAATACACACACACGCACACACTCACACACACATGCACACACACACACAAACACACAAACACACACAGCAGAACATCCGTTGGGATTTTCAAAGCAAGTGACTGATCTGTAAAACCTATTGAATATATTATTGTAGAAACCAACTCAGCAATTGTCGTATTACACACATATTACAGTCACACACACACACACACACACACACACACACCCCGGAGTTAGAGGCTGCACTTTGCATTTCATTGCATTTGTAGAGTTTGACAGGTCTTGCCAGCCAGTAGCGGAGCATTAGCAGAGAGCTGCTTTAGCATCGCTAGGAGAAAAAAAAAGCAGCTTTCTAGTCAGCAACACTCTAACCTGATTCTAGAATGTACCCTGCATTAATCTCTACCTTTGTCTCTCTATCGCTCTCTCTCTCTCTCTCTCTCTCTCTCTCTCTCTCTCTCTCTCTCTCTCTCTCTCTCTCTCTCTCTCTCTCTCTCTCTCTCTCTCTCTCTCTCTCTCTCTCTCTCTCTCTCTCTCTCTCTCTCTCTCTCTCTCTCTCTCTCTCTCTCTCCCTCCCTCCCTCCCTCCCTCCCTCCCTCCCTCCACTGTCTCTCTCTTGCTCTCTCGGCTAGAGGTGTACTAGAGTCTCCTCTGGCACCTGAGTGCCTTTACTCAGTTTCTGTGCATGCATGTGTGTGTGTGTGTGTGTGTGTGTGTGTGTGTGTGTGTGTGTGTGTGTGTGTGTGTGTGTGAACCTGTGCATGTGCCTGTGTGTGCATGTGTGTGTGTACCTGTGTATGTGCCAGTGCGTGCGTGTGTCTACTTGTGCATTTGCCTGTGTGTGCGTCTGTGCGTGCGCGTGTGTGTGTGTGTGTGTGTGTGAACCTGTGCATGTGCCTGTTCGTGCGTGTGTGTGCGTGCATGGGTGTGTGTGTGTGTGTGGGTGTACACCAGAACATCACAAACAGCCAGAGCAGAACTTGTTAACGTTTTTCCCACAAGGAGATTAGTACATTTATTATCTGATGAAATCTCCACATCTCTAAAACACCTGGACATTTTTCAGGAAAATGACACTTATATACAGAGATCTAATTATTAATGGTACAATACAGCAGAGAGCCTTGGAGCTAGCAGCCAATCAGCTGTCAGAGTGGCATCAGACCCCCTAATGGCATTTCGATCTGATTGGCTCCCTTGTTTATCCCCATTTCCATTGGCCAGGACTTAAATCAATTCAAAAGGGGACGGCAATTTTCCTCTGAAGAATGTGACGCAACGCTCAATGTAAAGAAAAAATAAATGTACATTTGACTATTCTGTGAAATGAAGAACAAAACAACGTGTGTGTGTGTGTGTGTAGATGGCGAAGTGGACAGAATGACCAAGCTAGAAAGACAGACACACACACACACACACATGGAGTGAAAGACTGGCTGACAAACACACACACACACACACACACACACACACACACACACACACTCGGTCCCTAGAAACATTCACTCACAGATGAATATTAAAAACTCACTAACAGAGTAATTAAGTTACAGCTAAAGTTCTTCCGTTTGTTTATACTCCACACTAACCTTGAATAGTGTGGAATAGTAGTGTAGCAATAGTACTAGCAGTGGTACTAGCAGTAGTACTAGCAGTAGTACTAGCAGTGGTACTAGCAGTAGTACTAGCAGTGGTACTAGCAGTGGTACTAGCAGTAGTACTAGCAGTGGTACTAGCAGTAGTACTAGCAGTAGTACTAGCAGTGGTACTAGCAGTAGTACTAGCAGTAGTACTAGCAGTGGTACTAGCAGT
Source organism: Merluccius polli (assembly GCA_030340625.1). Taxonomy (NCBI): domain Eukaryota; kingdom Metazoa; phylum Chordata; class Actinopteri; order Gadiformes; family Merlucciidae; genus Merluccius; species Merluccius polli. The sequence goes on from JAOPHQ010004950.1 coordinate 49,110, forward strand.
AGTACTTGCGGTGGTACTAGCAGTAGTACTAGCAGTAGTACTAGCAGTGGTACTAGCAGTAGTACTAGCAGTAGTACTAGCAGTGGTACTAGCAGTAGTACTTGCGGTGGTACTAGCAGTAGTAGGCTACTAGCAGTAGTACTTGCGGTGGTACTAGCAGTAGTACTAGCAGTAGTACTTGCGGTGGTACTAGCAGTAGTATAGCGTTGGTTAAACAGTAAAAACGAAAATAGCGGCATTATGATTACCAGTACTTTAGTATGTGGTCCTACTAGCGGTGGTAGTGGGTAGTACACCTCTAGGACCTGCAACCTTGTGCCGTTCACAGACATGTATACATAGACGTCGCATTGGCGGCCTCGGCCCGTTGCTGCGCCATATTGAAGAGGTCAAGACTGGCCTGTAAACAAATAGAAGTGAATGGTGGAGCTGGGGAGGATAATCTGGATGAAAAGCACGTTTACATTTCTCAACCGTTTTCAACAAGTCTTTTATATATTCAAGGGTTTGTGATCTACGTGGAGTACAAAAAAAAAGAGAAACTTTAAAAAAAAAAAATGTTTTGCAACGTTGACGATCCAAAGGCTCGTACGTATATATGTCTGTGGTCTTGATCACACAAACACCACCGAAGAAGAAGTAGAGGCTGCATTCTGATTGTCCATCTACTTCCTGCTAAATCTCCAGGTTTTCCTCCTGCATTCACGATTCGCCCGCCGAATCATCTCGGGGGCCGAGGATACATCAGTGCATCCTAACAGGAAGTTTTTTTAGCGATTCTTCGACTACGTCATCAGACCTTCACATGTCGCCGCTGTATGGCCACACATAACTAACGTGATTTGCTCCTAAGTCCGAAAGGTTGACCGGTCAACTCACCGACAGTTAAAACAGTCGATGATGAAGCGGCTCAGCCGTCCCATTCGGTCCTAATTCCACACAACCCCTTTGTTGTGATTCTGCTGGTGCTCCAAGACGGAGTGATCAAGCCTCAGATGGAGCATTAAGTAAAAGCGTTACGCAGCGTACCGCAGCGTAACGCGGCCCCCGTCTGACTCCACACTCCTCTGACACCTCATCCGTCTAACACCAAGTCCCTCTTCTCCCCAACTTGAGTCCATGTGATGGGAACCTTTCATATTGACGATACGGGTGGCACAGTTCACTTAGTGTGAGGGATTTGACCGAGTTTCATTTATAAAGGTCCGTTATTTCTTTCTTTCTTGTCATTGTGGCTCTGTACAGCTCCTGCTGGGTTTCTATCCACCATACATACAAAATATTGCAGCAACACAAGTTGTTTTTGCGCGCTCCGCTATTGTGCTTTTGTAAACTGCATTGCGTGATAAAACAAAGCAAAATAAAATAAATAAGTGATTGTGTCATTCTTTTAGAGAGAAAGGGAGAGAACTAGAGAGTCGATTGGTAAAAACAGCAAAAGTAGATGGAGAGGGAAGAGGGGAGAGAGGAATAGGGAGGGAAGCGAGCAAGCAGTCATGAGAAAGGGAGAGGGAGGAGGAGAGGGGAGGATGGAGACAGAGAGCAGAGAGAGAGGGAGGGAGATAAAGGCGGAGAGAGAGAGAGAGAGAGAGAGAGAGGACACCAGACAGTGCTTGAGGCAGACACAATAGAAATGTTGATTGCATACTTTTGGTGCTGTGATGTTTTCTACTGCTACCTGATAGAACATTTAATACAAATATATATTTTCAGTCATTATAAGACAACAGAGACACCTAAGACGCCCATTATTTAGTATTATTACATTTAATTTGACTAATTTAACACACTCGATTAAATGAACCCATTGTAATCGTCTCTCACTTTATTCACGGCGAGAGCTAAAAGCTCTTCGGCAGGATCGGCGTGAAAAAACAAAGTGATTTTTACAAATGATATTGGTGACGGAGGTTTTAGTGAAGCCAGGAGAGACGGTTACCGTGGTTTAACAGGCCAGTATGGTCCTTTAAAGCTCGTTAAAGCAACAATACTTTCAGAGATATAGCACCCGACGAGGAGGTCAAACATAACAACTCTCTGAACAGGGTTCTGCTGGTGAGCAAGTTTGAGCTTTGTGTATTTCATTTGAGTAATTATATATCAGAAGTACTTTGTTACTGAGGAGGTTGTTTCATAAAGGGGTATAATTAAGCAATAACCTACGAGAGGCCGTGGTTTTACAGTGATTTTAGAACAGCTATAGGGAGCGCCGTTAGGCACGACGCAATTATAAAACGGTTACTATAAACTACATAGTAAGGTTTCATTTCACAAAATAAACACACAGTGGCATAAAACTGAAAACAAATCATCGTTCTTCCGCCAAGCAATATAGTTCCTCAAGACGGCAAAACGGTTGCCAAGCAACACAGCCTCGCTCGTAAGGCAACCTAACTGCTGAAACCGTAGGGTTCACCTTTCCCATTTTTCGCAGCGGCATAAAATTGTGTGAGAAGCTGGTTTAGCTCCATTTTGGTGGCAGTATTAAAATTAATCTTTCTGGACACGCAAGGTCTGGAAACAACGAACGGACCAATTAGTGTGTTTAACTGTCCTGGATACTTTTGTTGACTTGTCCTGCTCTTTATTTCTCTGTCATTAACTTCAGCGTGTCTTCTTTCTTCTCTTCCTCCTCCATCCTGTCCATCTCTTTCCACCACTCATCCACGCTCAACCCACCGCATAAATCTTAAATTAACAACCACATGACTTTTTTTTTAGGTTGACAACTTTGAGATTGGCGGCACTTTAATACTAAAAATTCATTGTTTTGCGGTCCCGCGTGTGTGTTTATAGAGTATTTTACAACAGCTTTGAGCCAATCAGAATCAAGGACCCTAACTATCCGGACTATTAGGACTTTGATCACTCTGTTAATGTGTCAGATGAACAGACAGGATTGATCTTTTTAACTCCTCTAACTATTTAGATGAGTAATGACTATTTTCTAATAACTTCATTCATCTTCCTTAACCATTGTTTCAGCTTTGTTTAATGCTACCATTATACGCCTATCACCCTCCTCACGTCCCTGGAAGGAGGGGTCTCTCTTCTGGGTTCCTTCTCAAGGTTTCTCCCCTCTGGGTTTCTCCTTTAAGTCCTTCAGAGCAGTGATTCTTAACTGGTGGGTCACAACCCACTTATGGGTCGCAGAGCATATGCCAAACCACAATCTTCAGAAAGATGCCCATGGATGAACTGTTTCCATGTTAATTCATGTTTCAATGGCTCACTATTTCATTGAGTTTAGCCCCCATTGTTGCAGCTTCTTGTCCACTCCATGTTTTTAACAGTGCATGAAGGCACTGTTGATGACTGCAATATTGGTCAACACATTTTTTGTTTTTGGGTAGTGACTTAATGACTAAAGACACATGTGGGTCCTGAGGCGAGACCAGTTGAGAACCACTGGTCTAAAGACACATGTGGGTCCTGAGGCGAGACCAGTTGAAAACTACTGGTCTAAAGACACATGTGGGTCCTCAGGTGAGACCAGTTGAAAACCACAGGTCAAAAGACACATGTGGGTCCTGAGGCGAGACCAGTTGAGAACCACTGGTCTAAAGACACTAGTGGGTCCTAGACCAGTTGAGAACCACTTGTCTAAAGACCCATGTGGGTCCTAGATCAGTTGAGAACCACTGGTTTGGAGGACTATGGGTTAGGGGGGGTATCTATAATGTGGTTCCTGTGAAGCCCTTTGAGACTGGAGTTGTGTATAACTAACTGTGTAAGGCGTATACAAATCAAATTGACTAGACTTCAGTTCTTGAGTTGGGTACATACTGTATAGTTTGGACACGCTGCCGCTACCACCGCTGCTGATAAATGTGTGTCTACACACACACTGTATAGACAGGTGTGTGTGTGTGTGCCGTGGACATGAGTAGACCACAGAACACAGTGTGTAAATCTGTCCTCACAGAGACATGGCACTTTGAACCCAGGCCAAGTCAACTAACACAAGGGTCCGTTGTTCCTTGTGAAACAGGATTTATTGTGGCTGTTTTATGTATGTCACGTAACAATAAATCAATCTCAAAAAGTTATTATATGAATTAACATAAGCCTGTCTCTCTGTCTGTTTCTCTGCCTGTCTGTCTGTGTATTTGAATTGGTATATGTGTTGTGGTATACATTTGTGTGTGTGTGTGTGTGTGTGTGTGTGTGTGTATGTATGCGTGTGATTGAAACCTGACCTGAGCCGAGGTCATTCTCATATTCATAAGAATGAAATATGAATGAATGAAATATGAATGAGTGTTGCATGCATGCATGAATAGCACAGCGGGACCACGCATTCAAAATAAATTAAACATCAGTATTTACATTGGTAACAAAGTGGATATTGCAATCGGGCGGCCTTGAATATTGTATGAAGGGCATTCTCACACACACGCCGCCGTGTGTGTGAGAACAGGTTACAGTATGAATAGAAAGCTGATTGTTGAGCGTTTTGGATGCCTCGCTCCGTGCTCAAGGTTTCACCAGGCATTTTACACCTTGAATGTTATTATTATATTATTTATTATATTCCTCGCCTGCTGCAGCGTTAGCGTGTTGTTGTTGTTGTTGTTGTTGTTAGAGATGGTGATCAGGACAGAAAGACGGGACATACGGGAGACATGATTATGAAGGAAACAGAAAATACGACTGCTAAATATTTAGCAGAGGTTCGATGTTATCTCCAACTAGAAGTTAGCGTGTGCAACACATTGTGTTGTATAGACTGTATGGGGTAGTACAAGGTAACAGAAGGCTTGAGGAGTGTGTGTGTGTGTGTTTGTGTGTCTGAACATGGGTTTGTGTGTGTGTGTGGGGTGTGTATGTGTGCTTGTATTTTCCTTCACTTGTACATCATGAGGAAAGTTTTCAGAAGGAACGCCACAAGAAACACAAATTCACTAGCCGCGATGGATATCACACACACACACCCACACACACACCCACACACCCACCCCTGCCCTCTGCCACAAGCAGGTGGAGGTGAACCTCTGCTCTTTTTGTTCCTATTGACAGAATTAGTTTCAAAGCAATAAAGCTTCTGATTTATTGTCGTTTCCCCGAAGTCCCGCGTCAACGCGGCATTTCATTTCGAGATATTGTCTGACACCTCGGGGACCGCCAGACCTGCACTCTCTCTCTCGCTTTACTTCACACCTTTAGTTTTTGTGATTTTTGTTTTTCTTTCCTGGTGTCTTGTAGGAGGCGCAGTCCTCCTTTTCAAATCCTTGACGGTCTCGTTCCTCCTCATTTATCCTTCATCCTTACTCCCTATTTTTTCTTTTTTTTTTTCAACTTCCCAATTATTTTGGCTGGCTGTTCCCCCCCCCCCACAACTTACTCTCTTTTCACTCAGTGTAATACAGCACATGTGTGTGTGTGTGTGTGTGTCCAGTTCATCAGGATTGGAAAGACACCGTGTGATCTGCGAAGGTCAACCTTCTCCGCCCAACTGGAGATCGACACAAACGAGACTTGCTCAAATATATATTTGCTGCTGTATATATATATATATATATATATACTATAATTTCCAATTTTTACAAGGCTTCTGCGTTGCAGCCCCCACTTTTGGTCTGAGGATGGTTCATTTGGTCGTTCATTTGGTCATTGGTCTCTAACCTGATTACTGTTCAGACATGGCTTGGGGTCCAGACCTTGAATTCCTGCCCACAGGGTCTGGTTTCGGTTGCTTGAGTGACACTCAGCTTTAGGCCCAAATTTCCCACCTGGCCAATCAGCGTCTTGTAGGCACGACTTGGAAAATAAATATGCTGGTGCTATGACGGGATCCGTGTCACCATGGTGACCAACACAACCCGGCAAGTCCTGGAAAGTTTGGAGTGTACCACCATTGCAGTCTATGGGGTCCGCTATCAACAGAAGAGACCGACGTTGCTCGCAGAATCGTTATCTGCTTCCTGATTGGTTCAGGTGGAAGCAGCCCCGCCTAGTCTCTGAAAACGGCTCGACGGAACACTTCAGGAGGATTATCAGGCTGGGTCAGACGAGGACAGTACCGTACAACCTGTCTGACTATGGCAACCATTTTCATCTAAATTCATCTAAAGCTCAGCAATTATTATTTGAAGAATAATGTTGAATGTTGCAAGCTAACATTTGTATTTCAATCGTTTACTTTTCAGGGAGGTTTGTGTATCTGTATTTTACAAAGGCTGAATAAATCGGTTGGTACTGCATTTAGTTTTATTTTCTACCGCAATTGCTTTTTTCTAAAGACGGGGACATTTTAAAATCTGTCTCACACAACTTTGACATTGTGTGAGTTTTTTGAAAGATTGATTTCTTTTTCAAACTCAAAATTATTCTCAAAGACTTGGTAACACTTTTCTATAACTACTCAAAGTTGAAGGTTTTTGTACTACAAAACTTTTCCACAAGCTCAGTAGTCTGAT